>DWEE01002451.1:0-11597 GCA_018245755.1 Parelbella macleannani
ATGACTCTGTGATCAATGCACAACAAGCAGTTTGTATAATATATATTGAAAACGGTTTAACCATTAAAGCTATGAATATACATGAATAAAACTCATTCAGAGCGATCCGTCAAGCTATCGGGGGTCGAGGCGGGCGATAAGGGTTATCGTAATCTGATTAATTGGTGACTCATAAATGTGGTCGTGGTCGATATGAAGGGTCGAGCCCGAACACATCCAGTCCTTGAACTTGAGCCGCTTGTCCGATTACATTATTATCGAATATATGTACGTAACACACGCGTTCCACGTGTCGCGTCAAGGAATGGTGTCCGGGTTCAAGTTTTGGTTTTTCTTGCGTAATAATACATATAACTCGCATTAATTAAGCAGGCGTCTCGCTACGATGACGTAATAGTGGGGTACAAGAGGTATAAAAGCGTTTATTTTATATTATAATATTTTTAAGTTTATTTCAGTGCGTGTGTGTCAGTTTAATATGGCACACACGATTATAACGATTACTAAATTACTGTTCGTCCTGTAGGTAGGAAGAGTTAGATTTCGGGAGAGAAAGCGTTTTTTCTCGAGTAGTTTCTTTCAAACGCGTGTTGATGCGCGAGTGCGTGTGCGAGTCTACTTGTTATTCCAACGGTCGAACCCAGTTTTATCACATATTTTTTGTAGTTGCATTCTATGGTATCTGATACGAAAAGCAAAGAAGTATCCGTTTGGAAATCGAAAAATCAACTTGATCGAACGATAATCGACGATTGGTGAATGTTAAATGTAGAAGATGCACATTAGGTCTGTAAGGATAGAGGTTTTTATTCATTGTACTTGGTACTTCGTGCTCTCTGCCTATTCCGTAACAAACCTGGTGTGGCTATGTAATAATAAAACTAATCACAATAACAGTAGCCTAGCGACTTATAGGTACAGTCCTTATGTCAGAAACAATGTCTCATGGGAATATGCACCTCTGAATATTTTAGAGATGCCCGACACTATCTAGTATGTTTATATCCCAACTTTTAAGTATAACATGTTTCATAGTGCGATGTTTGCATTAAGCTTCATTTGATATTGCATGTAAAACTTCAGTTTCAAGTTATATATAAATTTCCAAGTTTCACAATAATACAAGGACGTTTGCTGAAACGATGAAGTAAAACATCGTGAGAAAACTTGCCCACCGTTTAGTTCTCCAGAATTTACTCTAAGGCGTTTTGTCTGCCCACCCGTAATTGGACAAATTGACAGGTTCTGGTTTCGCCCGTTGTCATTCTGAGAGGAGAACAACACCAGTTCCAACAGTGGAACAGTAAAAGATTTGACAATGATAAGCCTCCAATGTATTCGTTGTACACCTTAAGAGACTTATTTTAATTTAATGTCCTACTACACAATGCCATGACTACGGTCCTGGGAAATATCTAATAGGTACCTTTTCTATATTGGTCATAATATACTTGTCTCTTACCGGTAGTTTTGATCTCGCCTTCTTTTAACACGTCTCAGATTTGAACGAAATACGTTTGGTTAAGTTGATCTCTTTCGACTTTACTATTCACACTGACCTTATAAATTTGTTTCGTTATTTTATTCTTATTCATTATTTCTACATGACCAAATTACCTTAGCATGTCTTTCTTAATTCTTGTTCGTCGCTACATTTTTCATCATGGCAATGATAAAGATTCTTAGTGTTACAATATCACATTTCGATGCCAGTGGATACATTGAAAGCCCGAAATCATCTCCGAGTTACCCGAAAGAAGTGTTGGTAATAGTTGTTGAAAGAAAACTTCGAGTAGAGAAACAATGGAACTAAATATACCTGATTTCAGATAAGCGTGTTAGTTTTGTGATCTTTGTTTGCGGTTGGATAGATGCCAGCCGTCCTTTAGCCGAATTAAATCAAATGGAAGTCTGGTCCCCCGCAAGTTTAGTTAAATTTAAATCCGTTGCTACTAAGTAATTTATCGCCGTGTTGTGGATATAAAATTTGGTTGTTCGTAGCGAATTCACAATTCGGTAAATAGTGCTATGCAAATGGCGGAATAGAGCTTACGTACTGCTGTCTTTTTATCGCCAAGAAAGTATTACAGTGTTTTGCATCGGCTGCGACAATGGCGACTAGAATTTGTTTATTGAATTGTGTCATATAACTGTACCTCTTATGCAACAGTTCTGTCTTTTTAGCTTGATTATATTTAATCTCTGTTTAATTTAGGTTTACATCCCTTTCCTACTAACTAGTAATGCTCTATAGCTTTACACTGCTAGCCATGGATATTGATATACCTAGTAGGTGTTTGAGTATTAAGAATATTTTCGATTATTGAGTCCTTAGTTCTTTATTGTTGAATAATTTTACATTGTCATTAATTGAATCATTAATTAATTAATATGTGCTAAATATAATGATGATGGACTAAACATTTACAGTAATTCATACCATCATCCGTGCGGGTCAAGCTCTGTCGGGTTCAGTTCTTGTACTATATATTCGTAAAATAGGAAATAACTTTAGTATACTCCAGTCTCCTTTGAGAACTGTTTGAATAGGATTGAATTCTAAACACGTTGTTCTCTAACGGTAGCTTAGAATGAATTTCCATTTGGGGGCTCTCTCGGTTACTGGATTTGAATATTTTCCTTAAATCTGCCACGCGTGGGTTTCACACATCAAGACTTTTTGGGTATAACACACTACATATTAAAAACCTAGAGCGTAACTCAAACAATATACCCGACGTTGGAAAGCCTAAGCTGGCGCGTTGCCAACTGTCGTTGGTTCCACGTCTCGGGGCCGTCTGTACAAGCGAAAACCGAGACACATGCCCAACGGGACTTTATTTGAACCATTTTCTTGCTCTACATCTCTCGTACAATCAATAATTACCGTAACGAAATCGTCAGTCAGTCGGCTTATGTTCAATCCTTTATTGGTTTACTCTTTGGGTTGTTGTAAAAAAAACGTAACATCATTCCTGTAATCGTATCGCCGTAATCGCCGTAGCGGTAGGACAGAGGAGTGTAGTATACTCCCACGATCTACCAGTTACGTTTAAGTCCCATGGAACAGATGGTGAGCCTATTACCAAACACCGGGCACAATCCAGACTCCGAGTTACTACTAGAAATTCTAAATTGGGTTGTTGTACCGTTAGTATAGTCTGGTACAATTGATTTTGTATATTTATCGCCGTCAAAATTTTGCGATACTGTTACCTTTTACATTTTGCAAGATATTCGAATTTAGAACTTGGGTTGAATTCACGAAACCATATTAACAAAGAAGTACAAAAAAGTACATTAATAGGCAAAATTTCATCCCCAAAGATTTCGAGGACGTCTAAATTGAGTCTGTGGAGGAAACGTTTCCATGTCCTATAAGAAATAATTTAATGATTCTGTATTTTCAAAACTTAAATTGAGGCTTAAAATGTTGTTTCGTTTTTGTTTTTCTTATAAAAACGCCGTCCTCTTTACTGGACCTCAGCATGCTTTCTCGATTTCTATTTCACTAAAATAAGGTCGAGATTTCAATTTGCGTCGTTTGTGGGCGTCTAAAAGAACTGCAAAAAAAATATGAGTACAATCGTTGTATGTAGGCGGAGCTATACTATAAATGTATATGTTGTAATATCTTGAACGAGCGTGGTCAAGTGTGTCTGGACTCACGAGAGCTTTTCGAGTTGTCTTAGATTATCTCTGTTATATCGGATCAGTGTCACTTTTCAGTAACACGACTACTCTCGCAGGACATTTTGCTTGCGTAAGGTATAAAAGTGTCTTAAAGATAATTTTCTTCTCGTATAAAATTTTGTAACTTTATCTCCACGTTTTTGTTTACCTTGAGATTATTTCAAAGAATCTTAAAAAGGATCAACACGTGCCTACCTACAAAAAGTATATTCCACCTGAACTAATTATAAAGGTAGACGAGGCTTAACTCGCGCAAAAAATGGATTGTAATCCGATCATGTTGCTAACGCTGTATTTGAGTATTTATATATATATATCATCATTGTCGGTATTCCCGGAGCATCATCATTATGATCATTATTGTCATCCTCAGCATCGTCGTCATCATCATCGTTATTGTTATCACCTGTGTTAAGTACATATAGAACTCCCGAAGGAATCCTATAGATACTTATTTCTGTAATAAAGGTTCCTCAGACGTTTCATCATGATCTTAATAAAACATCAGACGTTTCATCATGATCTTAATAAAACATCGTAATAAATATATGTAATTATTGATATGAGAATGTTTTTGTTCAGGTGGAAGAGATACGAGAGATGATAGATAAGATACAAGCGAACGTGGAAGAAGTGAAGAAGAAGCACAGTGCCATTCTATCAGCGCCGCAATCAGATGAGAGTGAGTGTTAAATTGGATTTGTTAATACACACTTCTTTGGTATATAGAAAAACATACGCCAACACTTGGCCTGGTGCTAGGCCTTGAAGGCGGATGGTTCAAGAGAATAAGTTACCGACAGACTTCATGTATACATTTTGTACAGAAAATGTCATAGTGTTAGTAGCAGATTGAGACTGACTTAAACATAAGGCGTTAGTAATTCATTTACAGTTATGAAACAAATTATAACACGTAAACAATCAATCATAATATTTTATTAACCTACATACGAATAGGCGCACACTTCAAAGAGATACATCAAAATTGCATGCGGATATTTATTAACATTATCTCAGTCAATGGTTATAGGTATGCGGCTTCAATAGTACTGGACGTCTCTCTAAGATAGGTAAGGAGTGTCGGCGTATAATTTTATTGACCTTACACGTTCCGGTGCTTTTTGTTAAATATCTAAAGTATTTATCATATTTATTTATTGTTACGTGATTTTTTAACTACTTAATACTATTTTATATTTAGTACTTTTACAAACATAACATCACGCCCCAAATCCCCGAATGTTACGGTACACCAGTTACGTTTACTTCCCATGGAATAGGTGATGGCTCTATTGCCGGGTGACCCGGGTCTTTGAATTCAGAGCCTCCCGATCGGCAGTCGCGTTTGCAACCACCCAACTAACGAGATAATCTTTTACAAACGCTCTATTTTTATTCCATTTTAATTTGTCCTTTATACGGATAGTTTTACGTTCGTTTTTGGAAGACTGTAGAATTTATTTGTCGATTTAATGTTTACTTAATTAACAAACTGTTAAACCCCAAACGCTACCAACACAATCGGAAAATATACACAGACTTTTATCTGTAATTATAATTACACACCAACATGTGCTTGATATCAATAATGACTCATTAATGGATTGAATTAATTTAATTATTTTATCAGATACCAGGTTAATAATACTATTGTCAGTAAATTCCTGAAGTACGTAATACATTATGTGGCTTTACAATGACGTTATTTTAAATCAAACGAGAGTAAACAGTAATTTAGAGCGGCTAATGAATGAATGGACGAACGAACGAACGGACGACCGAATGAATGAATGGGCATGGCACGTATATAAATAGCCTTTTCATAAGCAATGTATGTTTCTGACATGTTTTCAATGCAACACACATTATAATCTTTGTGATGTGTAGATGAAAAGTGATTGGAAGTTATGTGATTGAAATAATATATCACCCTATACATCGAAACGGGTGTCCATTGATGAGGATAGTGGCGATTTGATGTCACAAAATATAATAATAGACTTGACGTCAAAAGCTTTATTCTTAGTTGTGTGATTCGTTTTGTATTTTATTTAATATAGTGTTACTTGAAGAATTGTGTTTACTTTGCGGTTTTGAACCCTTACACCCACCTACGACTATGTCACTATGACCTATGATTATGTCGCCATTGAAATTGCGTGCTCTTTTAATACTTAATGTCACTCACTATAAACCTGTCTGTGTGAGACATCCCCATAACGTTCTGTAAGGTCTGTGAAGTCTGACAGTCCACAAATAACTGATGACTGACTGATGATGACTTAAAAGATAATTGTTTAATTCCACCGTGATAATGATTTCATCATTGCTTATCAAACATTAGTTTTGTGCTAATTATGATAAGAAATTTGATCTTTTTGGGAATTCGTTACTTGCTAATTTTTATCAATTCTACTCAAACATAATGTAATCCTTTATCGTTGACGTCTAGTACAGTGACGATGGCAGAACAGTCTGATAAAAATACACTTCTTGTATCAGAAATGTCGAAACTTTACCTGGTTCCGCATTTTATTTGTTTCTGAACTGTAATATATTTTCGAAAACTATTGCTGGTCGAAAAGTAACGAGTTTATTTACGTACTTTTATTGAAATTGATCGTAGATGCTATCAGGTCTTATGGTCTTTGATTATTTTCGTTTACACCGTAAACCCAATGGTTAGTTTCCCAGACTGCTAAGCCTCAGTTTCCAGCCAGGACAAATCAAAATACGTGGGATTAACACGAGTACTATTCTGTGTCTGAGTGTAGAACATGTGGACATGTTGGACGAATGTATACTCTCAGAAAGAGAAGGGTTCTAGTCATTGTCGGCCATGATGTCCAATTGTGAATTAGTTTGTAGACTTCACACGTTTTAAACAACATTATGCACAAATCAATCGTAAGTCATCGTCTGCCACGCTGGTCAATTACTTTATTAACACACTTCACACACTAGACAACATTATGGGGAACTACGTGTTTAAAGTTACATATATGACTCTTCAAATGTCTGCACTAAATGAAAAGAGCAACTGTTTCTGCAAAGTTATTAGCGATCGGTGAACTGAACAGCTTTATGTTGGAGTCAGTTCACATTCACACACATGCATATGTACGTGTGTACATTATACGTTCGTTCAATTTGTTGGCGTTGTTCGCACAAGTTATTGCATTAGCTCGCAGTTCATTCACAAAGTCGTTCCAGCTTTGAAATGTCAATAACTAACACTAACTAGGTCATAGCTATTCTATTTTAATGAGTTATTATATAAGTTTTAATTAATTATATAATATGTTTTAATAAGTTATACATATATTCAGACATGCTAATCCACTTAAGACTTAAATATTGTTTGAAATACTTGACCCCGCTCTACGTACCGAGTATCTATGTTGTACATACGTTGTACGTACATATAGCGTGTGTTGTGTTTTCAAGATAAATATTATTATATCGTCACGACCAGGTCAGTTACAAGGTAGGCGTAACGCACCAAGTGCCTAATATTTTTATCTCTATTATCGTTTTATATGGGTCAAAATTTTATAGAACAGGTCTAAAATTTTACGAAACAGGTCTAAAATTTTCAACATTTGCCAAATGGATTATTTATCATAGTTCGTATAACTTGTGATATTCGCTTTTGCATGACATTGGTTTTAGGTGTGTATGGAAATAAATAGCGATACTTATTCTACCACCTTATAAATAAATATTTTCTATTAGAGTATAATTCCATGCATTGTATAATTAACGGCGTTTACCTAAATATTTATTTTTATAAAAATCTACTAAAGCAATGTAAATATCGAGGGTTCAATCAACGCCCACAAACAATATTAACGCTTTCCAGAAATATTTTGGAAAGGACGGCTTATATATCGGTACTAATATTATACTTAGAATTATTGTTCGAAAATAGAAATACGTGGACGGTGTGCCTGTGTTCTATTAACGGCCCGGGATTATTGCAATGCGCGTGGGTAGTTGGAAAGTTCAATAGTATCAGAGTGGGCACGTAGAGTGGGCGGGTGTCGGGCGGGTGTTATCAATCGAGTATTGATATTAAATTAACTCTGGCCTTATGCTTTTTTTTTCACGTATATTATAGGAACTTGTTGATTATTGCCTATGGTTAAATGGCACGTATTTTGGTCCGCATGGTGAAGAGGAGGATTTTAAAGACTTAGGGTTGCCAACAAAACTCGGTGGATATTATCAATCGTATGGTGATATTTAATTAACTTGGCATAATGCTTTTGTATCATGTATATTATTAGAACTTGTTGATTACCTATAGTTAAATGATATGTATTGTCCCGAGTGGTCTAGAAGGTGATTTTGAAGATTTGAGATTGCCAGGAATTTTTTTTTATATTATCAATGTTGTAGTTCTGTGTGTTGTAAGTGTCAATGATGATTTAATATATTTATCAGTTAATTAATTCATTTTTATGTGATGATAAGGATGTATACCAAAGAATAATATCACCGACTATTGCGCATAGTTTCAATATAATGAACATTTTTCTCAAATTAGATAATTCTTTTAATATATTTTACTGTTTTCTTTCAAGAGGCTAGAAAGATTGGATCATGAAAATTCGAGTACAAAAAAGAAAGTTCTAGGCGAGAACACCTGTGGCAAACTAAAAGCCATTTACGTCGTTACTAAGAAATATAGCCAACTTAACGTAAATCGGAAATGTAGTAGGTACATACATATGTACCTACAATATTTGTTTTTGTAACGTTTTAGTTTATTGAGAAGTTCTTTTGTGAAAAATAATACAAATAAACGGTATCTATTATGTATAACATGCAGAATTTTTTTATTGACATCATGCATCATGTTTCTCCCACGTTTTACTAGCTCCGTTTACGTGCGACAATGGTATAGGTAGTGAGCCTTACTTCTGGTCTTACATCGAGCAAAGATCCTGTTTCCGAGCCTCTGCCAGAAATTTCTAGTAAAAAATCTAGGATAGAAAAATCTTATAGTACCGGATCCGAAATTTGACCCAAGAGCTCTCGATCAGCAGTCGCGCTTGCAACCATTCGACCAACGAAGCTAATCATTTTTTGTTGTTAACATTATTGTGTGTTTTACATAATTGATCACGAAGTTCCCTATTTTCATAACTGCGACCCACTGCTAATAATTTCATAAACTTATCTTCTCGGCAATTCGTGACCTGCTAAAAAACGGGCAGTATCAACTGCTTTAAATATGTCGCCACTGTAATAACTAGAAAGAGAGATCTATTTATTAGTTTAAAAGTACAGTGGTTTATTGAGCTGAACGTAGAATGTACTTGGGCGGTTCTTTAAAAAAATATATGTACATTACATGTACCTACATGATAAAGATAGATGCACTCATTGAATCCTAGAAAAACATCACTAATTAAAAGCTGCTACATTAGTTTAAGAAATGTCGTTGGAAATGACGGTTTATGATGACGTTGATCACTCCTGATGACTGTGGTCACTTATGATAAGTCTTCCTGTTTGTCCACTCATAGCAACCAAACAATTGACCTGTATGGCACCTCATCTTCGATGAGCGGTGTGTCATAGCCGAGAAGGCTGACATAAGCACCAATACGTATGATTAATTGAGTCATATTAGAAACTGACGATTGGATTGGAGAGCTGAAGATCGGGCTCAGTGACATGCTATTGGACAGGCCTACGTCCAGCTATATACGGAAGCAGGCTCATGGCGATGAGGATGAATTGAGTCATACGTATTATTAATTGAGAGTTTAGTAGGTACGGTGTAATAGACGCTCTCGCTTACAGGAAGTACGCTCTTTGTAAAGTAAAATTCATTATAGTCGTCCGCGTTACTTTTTCAACGCGAAAATTGTACATTAATAAAGAGAGTATTTCTTATGAAAACTCGGCACTGCCGGTGTTGATTTTAGCTTAAGCTCGAACCTATTCAGCGGGAGCCCGAGGCGTTTCGCTGATATTTTTCGTTGTGGGTTTTACTTTTGTAGAGTAAGAATTGTTTTTAGCATTGAAAGTTTTTCCGTCTCTCGTCGCGAGAAGTGTAGTAATTATTATCCAATACGTACAAAGGGAATCAACTGTTTTTGTATACCTGATAGCTGTTTTTTAAAATATTCCTTGAGATTAATGAATGAAGATAAATTGCTGGAGCTTTGTACACAAAGCATTGGGAAAGAAACTAATACAATGGATACTCTATATATAAACATTGGCTGCAACTTTTTCTGCAACCCCCTTGTTCGATATTAGTCTCGCTCTCAAGGGCGGTAGGCCCACGAAGTTGCTATAATGGTTGTCATCTAACTGAACGAGAACGAGAACGAGAAGCGAAACCAGGACTACTTGATCAGCGGTGGTGCTTGCAACCACTCGATCAACGAGGTAGTCAAGTAGTTCAGTGTCAAATGGAATGGTTTTAATGTATTCGATTATAACCCACTGTGATTGAGAGCAGCGATACTACGAACGTCGTAAATTGCGGTGATTACGTTGATAATTGACACGAACCTAATTGTCGCGTAACCCGAGCGGCGCTCTCGTGACGGCCGAACAACGCGACAATAATATCATCGGTCGCGCTATAAATAAACATTCCCCAATCTGTCTCTATGTCGATGTAGGTACCGATCGCTTTTTGTACGCCTTATCAGCACCACGTGTTATTAATAATACATCAGTCGAACCGAATTATGTTTGTAGGTACTTGCCATAATATACGGTTCCAACACGTACAAGTCATGTGTTTCACCATTTTTGTCTGCCGTCTCGTATTTGTTATGTTCTGACATATATAATTATTTAGGTTACATTAATATTTTGTCTAAATTATAATCTTGATGGTGAGACATATGCATTTCGTTCGTAAGTGACTCATATTTATTTTCGGTAGTATATATTCTACTAAGCTTGTAGGCATCCTGGTTGAAACATGTGGATAGAAATCAGTTTTGTGTTGCCGTAGGATGGCGTTTGTCACTGTTATCGGTAAATGTCGTGCAGTTAGGATGTTCAACGCTTACCCAGCAAGTACATATACAGTCATGGCTTGATTCTCGTAGATATTGTCTTGCGTTGGAAGTACGCACGGGCGACCAATGGCCGTCTGACACCTTTTCTGGCGATATATAGATTAGTATGATAGGTGAAGAGAAAAGTCTGTACCCTTTTTAAGAATATTGCACTGACGGAGGATTGTAAGACTTAGTACAGTTAACGTTTACATAGAGAACGAGTGCAGAAAGCTAAAATTTATGTATAATTTTGAAACCCCCACTTGACCATCATGGTAAACTATGTTAAACTTTATCATTCTAAAAATAGACGTGCCAAAAGACGATCGATGAATAATACCTGTGACGACGACCGATGACGACTAATGATGATTATGATGGGACTCCAAAGAGAACAGTACCGTTACGTAAAAGTTTCAACTCCATATAACGCTTACAGTGAAACTTGACATTAATTTTATGTTTTTCGGAAAAGCCAACGAGAGGGGAATCCACTTTCGGGCGGCTCCATTGTGTACGTTACCTGTGCCCTTCCCGGATAGCGCGACGGTAAAGCATTCCTGGCTGTATTCTGATGCTACAAACTCGTTGCTTTTTGTAATGGAATTTTGTTTTTGGAATTCTGTCGGGTACGCGGACGAATTTAAACGTTGACTCCAATTTACAAGTGCCGAACCAATTTTAAGGGTAGCAAAAATTAAAAAAAAATTTAATTGTCACTTTCTGTTCACTATGACCAGGTTTAACCGATAATAACTATAAAAATCTATCTAGTATAGTATTTGAAAAAGTTGCATGTATGTTTGTTACTCTTTCACGCTGATACAGCTATTATTGTATAGATAGACTATGACCTGGAATAAC
>DWEE01002452.1:0-11596 GCA_018245755.1 Parelbella macleannani
GGATCTAAATCCAGCATCACATGCTCATTTGGAGGTATTACAGATTGTAAATTTATTGGTATTTTAGTAGGCTCGTGCCATGATGTTCTTTTAAAAATGGGTTCTATCTATCTATTCTCTATTCTATCTATCTATCGATCTATTCCTTTAAGTCTAACATACTTATGTACCAATTACCAAATATGTTGCAGTGAATGTTGAGAATATTTCACATCAGATAGGACAATGGTCATTTTGTAAAATGCTGAAATGAGAAAGAATTATTCATTTCTTTATACCATTGTATTAAGGCTGTAATAAAGAATTGTTTTACTTGTATGTTATGAATAACGTGTCCAGGTGATAGAAACTATGATATTATTGTGACTACACCATTGTTTTAAATGTTTAATTACATGACAATATTAATTTACACATTATACATAATTTAGGCGGAACGCGAAGGACGAAATCCAGACAGGCCGCCACCTGCAGCCACAGTGCTAGCTGGTTTGCAGCAAAATTTGGATCCAGATGAGGACTCCAGCCGGAAACGGGTCACAAGGATATCTAGCCCAGAAAGATGGGAAATCAAACAGGTATGAACATAACCATTTAATAGTAATTTTAACCTATTAGCTCTTCTGGATACATATAACTTAGGACTCATCCATAGCAAGGGTGAATACAGTTTTTCTAAGCATATGTGCACTATTTTAGGACACATCTGCACTTTACATCAAACAGGGTCATGCCCAAATATTAGTCACTGATATATACAAAAACAAAAATATTGACCATGGATTAAGTCTGATTGCTCAAAAACTTAATACATGATTTGTCTTGATTTTGATAATTTCAAAATAATACTAAATTTGTATTAATATATATTTATATATATCCACAGATGATATCGTCGGGTGTGATAGATAAGAGTGAACTACCGGATTTCGACGAGGAGACAGGTTTACTACCGAAAGACGAAGACGGTGAAGCAGACATCGAAATAGAACTAGTAGAGGAAGAGCCACCCTTCTTGCAAGGTCATGGTAGAGCTTTACATGACTTGTCTCCTGTAAGAATAGTTAAAAATCCAGACGGTTCGTTAGCTCAAGCGGCGATGATGCAGTCCGCTCTCGCTAAAGAGAGAAGAGAACAGAAGATGATTCAGAGAGAACAAGAAATGGAGAGTTTGCCAACTGGCTTGAACAAAAACTGGATAGATCCTTTACCCGATGCTGATAGTAGAGCTTTGGCTGCGAATATGAGAGGCACTGGCATTGCGCCTCAGGACCTGCCTGAGTGGAAGAAACATGTAATCGGTGGAAAAAAATCATCTTTCGGCAAGAAGACAAACTTATCTCTGTTGGAGCAGAGACAATCGCTGCCTATTTATAAATTAAAGGATGAATTGACAAAAGTAAGTTTAAATAAAACTAATATGTATATCTATAGTTTTATCCAGTTTGTGGTTTACACTACGCTATAATAGGTATCGTATTCTTGTCGGTCGAGGCGTCGCAAGAGCGACACGCCGATCAAGACATCGTGGTTTCGATTGCCGAGTTCTTTCTACTCGAGGATGACCATATTATAACCTTGAGGACCATCTTTTAGTGAAATGCTTTAGCATTTTCCCCTATGCAGACATGTGCCTGTAAGTTTGTGCGATAGTACAGATTTCATTTAATTTAGATTTTTTTTACCACAGGCCGTATCTGATAACCAGATCCTCATAGTGATCGGCGAGACGGGGTCGGGCAAGACGACGCAGATTACGCAATACCTGGCGGAGTGCGGCATGACGGCGCGCGGGCGCGTGGCGTGCACGCAGCCGCGCCGCGTCGCCGCCATGTCCGTGGCCAAGCGCGTCGCCGAGGAGTTCGGCTGCCGGCTGGGCCAGGAGGTCGGCTACACCATCCGCTTCGAGGACTGCACCAGCCCGGAGACTATCATCAAGTGAGAACGTCTTAGTATTATATCAACCATGTATTAGTAATACTGCTAAATGCATGTCCAATATTCAACATATAACAACTTATTAATTTCTTCCAGTGCCATATCGCCTACCATCGCTCTTGCAAAAGTTCTTGATTCATACAATTATAATACTGATCTCATAATCATTGTAAATAATAATTCATGATATATTTTCTTTTCCCTATATCAACTATTGGAGTAAGAGAGAGAATGCAACTTAAAATAAAATAATATATTCCAGATACATGACAGACGGTATGTTGCTTCGGGAATGCCTGATGGACCTGGATTTAAAAACCTACACAGTGATCATGTTGGACGAAGCCCACGAGCGCACCATTCACACGGACGTGCTGTTCGGGCTCTTGAAGCAGGCCGTGCAGAAGAGACCTGAACTTAAACTTATAGTCACCTCAGCAACTTTAGATGCTGTGAAATTTTCTCAATACTTCTTCGAAGCACCGATCTTTACAATACCGGGTAGAACGTTTCCAGTAGAGGTTTTGTACACAAAGGAACCCGAAACAGACTATCTCGATGCTTCGCTAATAACAGTCATGCAGATTCATCTAAGAGAGCCACCAGGAGATATTCTTCTGTTTCTCACGGGTCAAGAGGAAATTGACACAGCTTGTGAGATTCTCTATGAGCGAATGAAGTCCTTAGGTCCTGATGTGCCCGAATTGATAATTCTGCCAGTATATTCTGCTCTGCCATCTGAAATGCAGACAAGAATATTTGAGCCGGCACCACCCGGCTCCAGGAAAGTGGTGATCGCTACTAATATTGCTGAGACTTCATTGACCATTGATGGTATTTATTATGTGGTGGACCCTGGGTTCGTGAAGCAGAAAGTGTACAATTCTAAGACTGGTATGGATTCACTTGTGGTCACTCCTATTTCACAGGTATGTTTTACTACCTTCCTTTAATAAAAATATACCCTTTAAGTTGTATTGTTGGATTTATGTATTGAATATGAATATATATCGAATGACTCATTACAAAATTCCGATTTTATAGACAAGGGACTAAGTGAAGCACTTTTCCATTAAATACCATATAACATTTCATATTAAATTTTTATTGCACATATTTTGCTATATACAATACCATTATAGGAAAGTTAGAAGGAAACGCAATGGAATATATTGAAATATTAGGTTACTTTTGAAGTAAAGTTAACAACCATTCGAACAGTTAATCAGACGATAATGATCTATGCCATATGCCATGCGTATTGGGTGTAAGCCTTTATTTTAGAATACCAAAAACGCTAAAAATGTTACTGTAAGGAACAAAAATAAGTTGAATTCAACATTAACACGACATTGCACGTAATGCGCAGGCGGCCGCGAAGCAGCGCGCGGGCCGCGCGGGCCGCACGGGCCCCGGCAAGTGCTACCGGCTGTACACGGAGCGCGCCTACCGCGACGAGATGCTACCCACGCCCGTGCCCGAGATACAGCGCACCAACCTCGCCACCACCGTACGTCTACCCACCACCCTCTGCATTTATTGCCATTATTAAATCGTTATGTGATGATAGGGCGCTTTGGGAAATGTCTATGTCCAGCAGTGGAACGGTAAAGACGGATGTAATTATGATGATGAAGATAAATTTTTTTGGCGCGTACGAGGAGGATTTTCTTCTGAAGTGTTTAGTAGCTTGATTATGACCCATACTTAACGAGATTTTCGCCTATTCAATTCCAATAACGACGTGATGGTTGATGCTTATTACAGGTGCTGCAGCTGAAGACAATGGGTATTAACGACCTGTTGCATTTCGACTTTATGGACGCGCCGCCTGTGGAGTCGCTGATCATGGCGCTGGAGCAGCTGCACTCGCTGTCCGCTCTCGACGCAGAAGGACTGCTGACTCGTCTTGGGCGCAGGGTATGTTTTAGAGCTGTCTTGGCTCAACTTACTGAGACGCAGTATTCACAGTGTGATGTTAAAATAGCTAAATGAACGCTCGTTTCTTATAGATTGTATTGGCTTGCCGTACATACATTTTTTGAACTCATTATAACAACAGCGTAGCTTGCATCATTTTTCAAGGGAAGACCTTCAAGTCTCTGTCCGTTTTGTATTATTCATTGTGTCTATTGATATAATGTCTTTTATAGGGCGTAGAATATTTCCTAAGGACTCTGATGTAGTATGATAATAATGGCTATGTAGATAGAGATTATTATACATTTGTGTTCTTTTCATATACATAAAAAATTTCCATTGAAATATTCTTGTATTGATTGTATAATAAACTTTGGTCATTTAATCTTGAACTTGTGTTACAGATGGCCGAATTTCCGCTGGAGCCAAACCTCTCCAAGATCCTTATCATGTCAGTAGCTCTACAGTGTTCAGATGAAATCCTCACTATAGTCTCCATGTTGAGCGTGCAGAATGTATTCTACCGGCCCAAGGACAAGCAAGCTTTAGCTGACCAGAAGAAGGCTAAATTCAACCAGCCTGAGGGAGATCACCTCACATTGCTGGCAGTGTACAACAGCTGGAGAAACAATAAGTTCTCAAATGCATGGTGTTATGAAAACTTTGTTCAGATCCGCACCTTGAAGCGAGCCCAAGATGTCAGGAAACAACTTCTCGGGATTATGGACAGGTAAAGTTTTATTTAAATACCTGTCTATGATATTTTGCATATTATCCGTGGATCCATTCTTCAAATATAATTCGGTAAGAATCAAATCTCACAACTGGCCAGATGCCCCAAAATTTTATGTATGTGACTACTGAGCTCATGGATTATAGATTGGGTTTCCATCCATGACAAATAATCAAATGTTGCCTTAAACCAGTTTTATTATCTATATATTTTTCAAAAATTTACGTTGAAATAGTGATTGGACTGATTTTCTGTTTCCTCACAATATTCTATTAGTTCCACATGTAAAAATGAGTTGATCTCACAAGTTGTAACTATTTTTTGATATATTTCACAGGCACAAATTAGACGTCGTGTCTGCTGGTAAGAACACTGTGCGCATTCAAAAGACAATCTGTTCGGGTTTCTTCCGTAACGCGGCGAAGAAGGATCCTCAGGAGGGCTACCGCACCCTCGTCGACAGCCAGGTGGTCTACATCCATCCGTCCAGCGCGCTCTTCAACAGGCAACCAGAGTGGTAATTATTGTTTATTAATATACGTAACTCGGCAGTAGAAATAGGCTCTAGATAGGGATCATTATTATTATATCATCATGCTAGGTCTCTTACGGGATAGGCACATCTGCTTGTCTCTCTCTCGCACTGTGTACCAAATATCACTATGTTAACAGACTTAACGCGCTTTTTTTATATTTATATCTCTCTTCATACATGCCCGACGATATTAGAGACTTCTGACACAAGATATCGATATTCTAATCATATATTTCGCTTACAGGGTTATTTACCACGAACTAGTGCAAACTACGAAAGAATACATGCGTGAAGTGACGACAATCGACCCAAAGTGGCTGGTCGAGTTTGCCCCTGCCTTTTTCAAATTCTCCGATCCGACGAAGCTTTCCAAATTCAAGAAGAACCAGCGGCTCGAACCCTTATACAACAAGTACGAAGAACCCAACGCTTGGAGAATCTCACGTGTCCGAAGAAGGAGAAATTAGGCTTGATATTTTTGATTGTTTTGTTAATGAATTGTATGAAGTACTGAAATTACATTCATGATATTGAAATAAATTGAGATGTAAATAGCAAAAGATTTTTGTATTTTTTTCCAGTTTCTATTGTTTTAGTCATGAGTCGATTCAACTTTACACGAATACACGAGGAAGGCGAAGATGCGAGAGCAATAGCGACGGTTTGTAAAGCGGATTACTAATCTTATGAGACGTCATTAGTACACGTTAAAAAAAAGTCTTGTTTCCTAAAGTGAAATCCACAGGATTTTTATGAAATTCCATTTTCACTGGATTAATAGTACCAAAAGAAACAAGAAATATATGAAACAATTTTTTATCTTGATTATAAAGGTATTTGCGTTCACAGTTTCTAAATGCATCTTCTGTGTCGTGTCTTCATTACTGAAGGTTGTGTCTCTGAAAGCGTTTTGTAGCGGTGTGTGGCAGTTCTTTCTACTTCGTTCTATTTTCTGCTTTTCTCGGGGCAGTCGTTATGGGGAAACCTGTCAGGGCAGTTATTTGGTCACATCAGCGGCTGGGTATACTTACATACATACATACATACTCGGCCGAAATGGACAAATCTGAGAATATTCAGCCTTAATAAAAAACAACGTTTCTATGGCTTGTCATTGTCAATGTCATTATAATTACATCCTAGGTTATTTTCTTTTGCGAATATAAATATTAGATAACTAGTTTTGAGAATGAGATAAAAGTTCGCGAGACGTTTCGCTAATGAGAAAAATTCATGTTGGAGTATAACATACATTGAATGGCTATGGAGTTTTTCGCCGACATATTTAGTGAAACGATAGTTTTGGCGGTTGACTCGCTGATATTGGGCTTCTGTGTGAAACAGCTGAGCAAATGTAAACACATTGTAAATGCTCTACAGGTAAGATCAATAATATACTTTGCAATCTAGTTAACAATCCACATATAAACATTTGTTATTGTGATTGTCCGCTAAATGGTAGGACGTTTAAAGTTAAATTAAATATATGTTATGTTATATCACTGTCTTAACTCCTTAAAACATTGATATATGAATAATAATACGTATTCAAATTAATTATAAATAAACAAATTATAATGTACAACTCTTTAAAACTAACAGGTTACGTCAGCTAAATTATCTGTGATAAATGATCATGGTTGATGGTGAGCCAAACCATGGTTGTTGTTTCTAATATGATTATTGCTTTAGGTACATTACTGGGTCTAAATTGGCTATTGGCTTATTGTTGTACTGTTGTTTCACACTTAGCAAGGTCAATTTCAAAACCTTTTTTTATATGTTTTCTGTTTCCATAATATTGAATGATACCATCATTGTAAACATCATCAGCCTATCTCACTCCACCGCTGAACATAGGCCTCCCCAATGAGTGCTATTGTGCCCTGTCCTTGGCTGAATAATATACAATATTAATAGCAAACATGAATTTTTATATTGCCTCCCTTGTCGAGTGGTTGCACAGTAATTGCTGGATGAGATGTTTTGGATTCTATTCCCTGGTCGGATAGTATTGGATTTTAAAAAATGTAATATCACAACTGTAATCCCTGAAGAGTTAGGCAGCTGAGTGTAATACACCTCCATGTTTCACTAGTTACATTTACATCCTACAATGGATTAGGTGGTGAACTTATGGCCATACAGCGGGCAAAGATCCAGACACAGTCGCTGCTAAAAATTTTTACTAGAAAATCTAATTTGGAAAAATTGGATTTTTCTGACTTAAGATTTAGTAGGTTTGGTTTTAAGTTTGGATCTGTGTTTGGTGCATAGGAATAGATTATCCCCTTTGGGCATTTTAGATGTCTTATTTATAACTCATCTTATTTATAACATTCAATTATCAAATGATTTAATGAAATCTATAAATAAGATGGAAATTCATAAAAATATTATTAATAATTGGATTTTTTCATATCTCAGTCAGCACCAGTCTTGGATATAGACTCAAACTTGAACAAGGAGATAAGCAATTATCCCAACAATGTGATCCCGTTTGTAGTGATAAGGGGTCTCATCAAGCCCCTCGGTACTCCCATCATCAGCAACACCAACCCATCCATTACTGGTGTTATTCAAAGGTATTTTTATTTAGTGTACCTTTATTGAACAATGATGTTTCTGTATGTGTAATAACTATAGCAACTTAGGTAAAATACCTATTGATTTTTTATTGTACATATTTTTATATGAATGATAACTAAGACTTATTATAATTGGATTTATGTGTTTAAAGAAATCTCTCAACAATTACAACAAATAGACACTCCAATTTTATTTATTTATATAGATGTATTGATAAATGTCTTGATAAATGTCGATATTGATAAATGTCTTGTTGTGTCTGAAAATTTTGTCATTCTACAATGTAATGGTGGGTTAGTAGACAATTTGAGTTGTTTTCATGGAATACTGTTTGCCTGATTAAGAGCCAGTGATCTTTACAACATAATATACGATATCATGTGACTTAGGAAAACAACTTTTAAATAGCTTGAGATGAAAGGAATATAAGATTCCACATTGGTGTATTTGTCATTAGGGTACAAAAATCATTATGTAATATTCTTGTTTGCAGGCTAACAATAAAAGAACATGTGGTAGCAAGAACCACAGCTGGGTTCTGGTCAGAACAGACTCGGACTGTGAATGAAGTTTTTAACATCACACCCTTCGTCCTGACCAATGGGCACTACAATATCGAAGTTATTGATGCACTTGCTGCTGAACTGCTCGGTAAGATGTACCAGATAGCCTGGAAATTACTCAAATATTTGTCCACTGGGCAAAAAGAGAATTGTTTTGAAAGTTAAATCTTAATACAGTTTATGTGTGATTAGCTTGAAGTGATTGTGTTACTAATGTGCAATTGCCTTAAAGTGAAGCTCCATAATGTACTGTTGGATGTGATGCCAGTTAAAGACAGCCGTATATTTGTCAAATAAGAAGAGAATTCAAAGTTTTTTCAATTCTTGTGTAAACATCCAGAGCATTATGATATGGTGTTCATTAAGAAAAATGCAAAGAGAGCTCTCCTAAGCCGACAAAGTATTGACCACTTTTCAGGTATTGCAAATGTCCATAGCTGATGGTGACCACTTACTAGCAGGTGGCCCATGTGCCTCTTTGGTAGGTTAAATATAAAAAAAATTAAAAAATGTGTAATATGCAAGTGCCACTGATTTTTATTTATCTACTTTTCCCTTCTTTCCAAATTCCTCGTGTAATACGGTTGAGGGATGCTTTTTCTATGTAGTTTAGTATTGATTAACATGTATTTGCAAGTAAATAATTAGACAGAAAAAATTATAGTGCTTATTATATATTATTTCGTTGCAGCCATGTCTGTATGTGGCATAACATTATTGTGAATGAGGTATGATAGCGAACTAAATATCTTTCTCCTACCAGATCTGGACGTGATATCGGACAAATTCGAGCCCATGACACCTGGTGTGATAGACCACATGTGGGGCTTCTTTTGGGGCGTGAAGCAGCGAGGCTTGCAATCAATGGAGGAGATGCTTCGCGACGGCTCTTACATCACCGCGGTGGGCGAGCTCAGCGGCAGAGGCTCGCAACTCAAACTGCAGCCCCCGGGGGACGGGCTCCCAATGTACCTCACCACTAGTACGAAGTCCAGTTTGCTTAAGATGTTGGCAGTTGCTAGTGACCGTTTTAGGTAACTATCGTATTATACTATCACATTATTTGTTTCCTATTTAGTTGCGCCTGGTAAAATCTGCAAGTAAATAAAAACCAACAGAGACGCAGTAATTCTTTGTACATATAAGGTAAAAGTTTGCACCCTGTTCTTTCTTTACGTTAGCATAAGTAGTTATTTTGTGCACGGTTATGGAACGGCGCAGACACTACTAGCTTTAAATATGTAATTTATTGCTAATATATTGTTAATTTGAAGTAACATCCAGCAATAATGGATACTATTGTTTACATTTATAAATTCTATAAAATTTCGTGCATATCAAATGTTAAGCACAAGCAGTGGAGGTCCTTGGTTCTAATCCCGGGTCGTGTGCTATTAGATTTTCTAATTTAGAATTTCTAGTAGTGACTCGGAGTCTGTAATTGTGCCGGGTGTCGAATTAACAGAGTAATTGTTGACGATGCAGTAATTAAAACATTCAGCAATTTTCTTTGTTATACATAGTTGCAATTATTTTATTAGTCATTTTTTAAACCAGCGTGCAGACAAAAACAATTATTATAACTATTGCTCGCAGAAAATAATTATGTGTTTCGATAATGAAACGCAATAGTGGGGTCCTGACGTGTCGATGACGAGGACGGCAGGTGATGTCAGATGGCGGGGGGAAGACGTATCTGTCGTACGTGGCAAGTTGATTTCTGCGTGTTATTTACACCGTTCCCGCCAACCTTACCAATTGAACCTGTCAATCGTTTCCATGCCGCTATTGGCCACCAGCGCCGCGAATCGAGTACACACTCCTGTAGCTCGTTATTATTAACAATGTTCCTCAGCGTGATGTTAGTTAATCATTCACTAATTGGTATAGGTATATGGTATTTTGACGATTTTCCATGTGTTCTATGACGTGATTACGCCGCAGTGCTTGCTAGAATAAAATGTGTGATAATTATTGTGTGTTGCATAAATTTATTTTAATAGCATTTTTTCAAACCAATGACGTAGGTAATATATACGATTATATCAACTGGAAAGTCAATGATTACAGTTTGTAAGTCGAGTTTAGAAAGGTAATATCTACTAATTTCGAACATTCAAAAATGTGTAAAATTTGCCTTATACTTTTAAATTATCTTTGCGCCCAGAAGTCTGGAGACTGACGTGTTTTCTTACAGTACAATACAGACATAACATTTTCACTTTTAAAAGCGCTTCCAAAACTTTTATGAGGCAGATAGCGGAAAAAATATAATTAGAATCACAAAACTTCAATTAAATATTTAGCTATGTAACTTTTTAAAATTATGTGATAAGCAAGCGTGTGGCCACGATCACGACTGATGGGAAGCGTATTTTTTTTTACAGAGTCGTACTCCTGATAACGGGCGCTTTGGCCGCGATAGTATCGTGTCGCATCGCGTACAAGTTTATAAGGAGAAAGAAGAGGAAAGAACAGAGGGAGTTTATGAAGAATCAGCTGGCGGAACACAGAAAGCAGAGACGCGCGCAGAATAGAGACAAGAATCTCAGCGAAGGGCAGCTGTGTGTGGTGTGCGTGGAGAACCCGAAGGAGGTGAGTTTTCATGTGGAACTTTGTAGGTTAACGGCTTGGGATATTGCAAGACGATTCGGTTAATGAGTAATGACGGTTATTTTCAATGATGTGACGTAGCTAATTTGTTCTGAATAATTCAGTGCACCTTCAAAGTCGTCATTGTTCGTTCGTCATATGAAAAGGCAAACTTAGTGTCCAATAGTACATATCTTTTGTCGGTTAATCTTTGGGGATAATGGTTGGAAAGGTATGGATACATGGATAATGTTAAATTGCAGATAATTCTGCTGCCGTGCGGCCACGTGTGCCTATGCGAGGACTGTTCCGACAACATCACCGACAACTGTCCTGTGTGCAGACACGACATCTCCTCGCGCTCCCCCGCCTTCATCTCGTAAAGCCCATGCTGACGGCTTCACCAGGACCTAACTCTGTCCTCAATTGAAATAAGACACTAAAAAAAATATTCAAACGAGAGCAATCTTGATATAGTTTACCTTAAAAAGCAAGAAAGAGTAACAGACCGTAATGTACGGAATTAAGGTGCAGCTCATGTAGGAACAATGTATTGTAATAAAAACAAGGTTAAACTAATGGAAAGTGGAACATTCTACTGGCGTGTGTAGTTCCGGACAAATTCACAAAGGACTCTTGAAAGCGAGGGTGAATAGGATTACTCTAGGCATCTCTGCATCATCTCGCACTGCGTATTCCATCTGGCGGGATTGTGACCAAATGATA
>DWEE01002453.1:0-11596 GCA_018245755.1 Parelbella macleannani
GTTCAAACTCAAGAACAATTCGATATCAGTATGTTTATTGCATTGATAGCCTTCATAAACTATCTGTAGAAGAAATATAATGCAAAACGAATCAGTATTTTTTAAGTGATTGAAGTATAAAAACACAAACAAATAATACATGTACATTAGATGAACGGTGACTTACCATCTTATTGACAAGTATGATGTTTATAATACACATATTTTGAACAGTCATGTCATTATTCGATCTCAATACGATATTCATATTTTCACCTTACCAATGAAATGTCACGTCTCAGTAGCGAATGAAGTCAGAAAAACCTTTAAACAACTCGACAAATTGCAAAATTACTTAACGATACGCTCCGTGAACCACTTTTCACGTGAATATATAACTTCTGAGCGCTTTCCGCCACTCAACCCGTTCGAAAAGCGCCGTGAAAATACATTAACAGAAAATAAAAGCGCCGCCGACCCATTTGAAAGTATCGCAAACGCCGTTTGAACTGAACGAAACCTAACTTCATGGGAGTTACTCTGAAGTATAATTTGAAACAATCTGTTTTGTTAAGAATTGAACAATTATTATTATATCAACACGCCAGGTCTTTTACGGGATAGTCAGAGAGGATTGAGTGATTAATATCTCTATCCTTCCAGCCCTGATGCGTTTTTTTCCAGATCCTTACTCTTTTTATTTACGCTCGGCGGTTTTGGAGTCTTCAGACCTACTGAATACTCATACTATATAAACGAAAAAAAAACTACTATTCGATTTTTAAAAGAACTTAGACATTGTTAACAAGAGTGTATATTTGTTTAAATTTAAAAATAAAAAAAAAAATATTGAGTCATTGAAAGGAAAGGGTTAATATAACATATAAACATAACTGGTGAAACGTGGGAGTGTACTACACCCCTATGCCTACCCTTTCTGGGATTACAGGTGTTATGTTATGTAGGTAAGGAAATAAAAGTATAATTACGCACTAAACTGCATACTGCTTTAATATGCTGTAAAGTTTTGTTACCTTAATTTTCTCTACCATAATAATGATTTGTGGAAGTTTACCGAGATTGTCTAAGAACATGCGCTCGTTACAGAAGTTACAGTGCCGCAGTTACAACTGTAACGAGTTTGTACTTTACACTTACAGTTGTAATGTGTAAGATTGTTCATTCGGTTAATTTAAATATTCATTTATTTACCATAAACATAAGCATACTCTTCATAATGTGTACCCTTTAATGGTTCTTCCTCATTAACCCTTTTGCCATTCCAATGTGCATACAGGACTTCTTTGGGGATGCGAAGGGTTAAGTCAATTCAGTGCCGCTCTGGCCAAATGCGGTCTAGTGGACTTTATAAGTTTTAGAGAAAATTATGGAGAAATCTAAGAAACCCGTGTGTCGGTTTTCTTATGACGATCTCCTTCACCGTTACCACCGATGTTATATAATTTTAAAACGCATATACTAACCACGCAGTCGAAAGCAGATTTTTAAAGCATTAAGTTATCACTGTTATTAAAAGTTTTTAAAGGTTAAATTGTTAAATATGTTTTAAAACGTCTTTGTAAGTACATATGTCAGTATAAATAATTACTTTTTCAAGCCGGTGTGGAAAAGTTCTGTCTTACAAATGTGTGAGCGAAACTTGCCATAATTTGTTCTAACTTACATCGTACAGCCAACATGGCGCTATCTTCACGGACGATATGAGAACGAAATGTGTTAATTTCTTTTTTAATCGTATGTTTTTTGAGATTTGTCTATTTTTAGATAATAATCAAGTTATGCTAATAGAGGCATTGCTACTAAAAGTAGAACCGTTACGGGGTCAAAATTGTAAATAACAAGAAATACTTAAAATCTCAATTACTTAATCCTGAACTCTCATAATTTCCGAGTTGTGAATTAAAATATCAAAGATTTATCTTTTTACATTTTAATGTACAGACGGACAAGGTTTATATACATACGTTCAAACAGAATAAATAATATTGCTTGAATATATTTCATATTTAAAAAGAATAAAATGAACCACCATAAATTACGAATATAACAACGTTTACCAATCTTGCGAAATTAAAAGAAAAACTTAATTACATTCAAGCATATTTGATAATGGCTATATATTTATGTAACAATGACAGCTACGACATGAAATTAAACAAATTCAAGTCAAAACACAAATTGTACGTATTCAGTATCAGAAACAATGGGACGAATAAGAGAAATAAGCATAAAATGATACCCTGATGAAACACAAACAAGCTTTCCCCAGTTAATTACTTGTGTCAAACTCGTTCATAACTCTTGCGTCTGCGAATGTAAATACGGGTGAGTTATAAACACTTCGCTCAACACACATTTCTAGTACGTAGCTAATTTGCGTGACGCCAGACTTACTGCTACCATGAAGATGTATGGCAATTTAGAATTGATGGGTAGAATTGTGCCTGTTGCACACGTCAGCTGAAATTTTCAGTATTTCACCATTTGAAAGCAGCGCCATCTACCGACTGCAAATATGAATGTAAAACGTCTACGAACCCACTCCACTGTATGCAAATAATTTCACCACTATTTGTTTAACTACTTATGAGTAATTTAGAGATGTACAAACGTACAAAAGAAATGTATTATTGTACGAGTATGTAGGTATACGTCGTATATCAAGCGTAAGCATAAACGAATCAAGCATGTAAATATAAAAATATATGTATCTATAACGAGGGCTGTATAAAATTTCAAAGTGTCTTTGGATTTCTTTGGCGAAGATCGTTACTCAAAGAAAGCACCGACTGAAATATCTCTGAAAAGGAAATATCACTTTCAATAGCGTCTAAATTGTTTACGGACGCAGTCAAAAGATTTTGATACCGTATTCTCGATGGTATTGTGGTGTGGCGGTTATTTGATAGAAATAGAACCATTACAAAGCTAACTTAGGAATATTCATAAGTCAGAAGTCTTTGAAATAAATGTGCGTGTAGGAAGACAGTAATAAATGTGACAAATTCACTGCCTATCCTGTAAGGGGTCTATCATGACAATGTATTAACTTTAAATTGATACTGACAGATTTAATAGACGGGCCAAAGTCCCACAGAGTTAATATTTTGGCTATATTCAAGGATTGTTGTTATGTACGTAATTTGAGCAAATTCCAATCGGTTTTCAGATACTAGATTCTTTGCTTACTGTCCATCTTTATTAACCTATGTCAAATCATGAAAAGATAGACAATAATTTCAATCTGCCAATGAGCACTTGCTCAGCGCGGCAGACTATGTCTTGACTATTTCTTATTCCTAGAGATCTGTCTCCAACAATGGACCAATAAAAAAGTTGACGACGAAAGGAAATTGTTAAAACATCGCAACGAATCTTGATATCACGTTTATTTTATCTGTTTTTGAACTCTAGTGTATTGTGCACGTATTTTATAAAGTGCTTCAACACTGCTAATATTCTTCAACTGGCTTTTAATGGGTGCTTCGCTTCTACTTCGCAACTTGCGGCATTCACTTCCCAGCGGAGCGTTTCAGTGGCAATCAATCATCTCGCTGAAAACTTCGAAAGAAGCCATAAAGTGATGTTTTTGTACGACGCTTTGTTGTTAAGAACGACTTCGTATTCGGACAAAAATGATGACGCTTTTGAAGTTTGAATTATAAGCGAAATAGAGTGTGCTCCGTTATTACACTATGTACGTCATATAAATAAGGTACGTTTATCTTGACTGTTGTTTTGGAGCAGTTATCTTTGTTTTTGCGTAAATTATCGTTTTGTTTTTTCAAATAAAAAACTAAGTACTTTACAACGTTGTTGCGGTGTCGTTTTGTTATACAGTCAATGTTTGTTTTATTGTAAGCTTATACATATTATAATCAGTACACACACAATTTATGGATCCGTTTAAGTAAATGAATTTGGAACGAACCTGTAAAGCTTCAATAGATTTTACGCTTTTCTTTCTAGTAAAGATTGTTGCATGTGTCTTTATTTGATTCTTCCTCTCCTTCCTATGTTTCCAAATCGTATATGGGTGGCAATCAATTTCCTATATAGTTCTCAGTCTCTTGAACGGCTAATTACTTTGCCATTGTTTTCATTCCTCGTCCATTTTTTTTCCGAGAGTTCAAACAGTTTCGAAAGAAATGCCGGCTCCAAGAACAGTCACTCTCTACCCAATACCACAACAAACTGTAGATTATAATCTTCAGAACAGCACATTTGACCTCGGTCATTGATAACCCAAGTACGACAAGCATGTGTTTATACCACCTGCCATTCGACGCACGATATGGGACTTTGTGATTGTAATTCACATTCACAAAGCAACAACTAAATTGGATTGTCAAGCGCTCAGCGGCGTTCCATATCAATCGCCCTTGCGGCACTGCATTCGAACCTTGTAATGTATATTTTTAAAAATACAAAGGATGCTATAAAAAAAGTACACAATATTGGAGAAAAAATGAAAAAGTTATGGAGAAAATGTTTCAATCCGACTTGTAACTCCAAATAAATTGGATAAAGTATTAATAATGAGTACGAATTTAGATTTTGATTGGATCAATTATTCTGTAATAAATTCATAAAGGGTAACACAGAGGAAGAATTTTTACTGGCTTCGATTAAATTTACTCCTTCCTCTTTTATCAAAATCGTCTCAGTAATAATAATAAAAATTCAGTTAAAAACATGTACATATGTATATATGCGTGTTTGCTTCGAACAATAAATTTAGATATGGTCATTTGATAAGCGTTTTACAGCAAACATTTGGCTACACAACGCAGCGCCCGGCGTGTGGTGTGAGCGTGATTGTAATTTACATTTACAAAGCAAAAGCTAAATTGGATTGTCGAGCGCCTAGCCGCTTTTCATTTCAATAGCTCTTGTGATATGACGGCTAACAGAGATGCGCTATGGGTGGGTAGTGAGCAATATTTTTTCATATAAAAACAATTTTCAGAGAACAAAAACTTTTGTTGTTTTAATTGAGTTTTTAATTTTTTTTTTCAAATTTCAGATTCTTGTATTATCTTTCTGAATTATATTGTCCATTGTTGGTGACGCCATTATGCGTTGTTGAAAAATTATGTCGCCAACAATGTATATCCTATCTATGTCCTATTAGTAACGCTTTGCTTGCTTTAAGACACTAAACCTTAGCAGATATTTCAGAGGACTAACTTCAGATAAAATATATATTCTATTTATTTATATATATTATAGCAGTATCGAAAAGGCGGCCTTGTACCCGCTGATAATGTTCGTCATCATTATCATCCCCATCATCGAGCCTTTCCTTTTCTCTCTCGTCTCTTCACTAAATGAGAAATTGCGGATAGGCAGAATATATTATGTCTGTAAGTATAGGATTTTCATAGTTTTCTTTTTACTTGAAACCTTGAAATCAAACATTATTCTACCTTGAAGAAACAGTTGGAACTCCTCCGGTCTTAGTATCAGTACATACATACATATATTTTCACTCCACGCCCTTGCGGGATAGACGGAAGGCACGGAGTGCCAAATATCCCTATCCCTGAATACATGCCGTACTTCTTTCATATTAATCAACCTCTTCATACATGCACGCCAGTTTTGGAGACTTCTAACTCCCCCATCGGTCTGAATACGACTCATTTGGTCGAGATAGGTAAGCCTTGGTCTCCCTCGACGCCTACGTCTATCAACATTCTTATTGTACTTCTGCTTTGTGATTCTTTCATCAGGCATTGTTATTCTTAGTATCTATGAGTCAGTGTACCAAACTCTTTAAACTGGTACGAGAAATGCTTATTATGAAGAATGTCTTCAACTTTAACTCCATAACATTACGCCTATAGTTTTCCGAAGGGGTTGGCGAAGGAGTGCAGTACTCCCACACTTCACCAGTTACGTTATGGCTCCCATGGACTAGGGGTTTAGCCCATTACGTATTCTGCTGCATTAACGTTTGTTTATTTGCATTGATAAATATGTGTGTGATGTTATAAAATTCAGTTATTGTTAGCTAATTATTCAGCTAATGTTAGTGGCAAGCAAATATTCTGAATTAATTATTCATATGATTTTAATTACATCTGAAATATTCATTATCGTCATATATGTATATGTAATGAATGTGCTTTCACAGGTCAAATTTGCACAGAGAGTCCTATTATTATTATTTGTTTTACCGTAACGCCATGTCATTTGCGAAGTAGATACACAGTACGGAATGCCGAATAACTCTCTATCCTTACAAACCTGACGCGCTTTCCAGATTCGTAGCTCCCTTTATAGTTGTAGAAATTTTAAAATAAAATATATTTGGTGGGCGACAAGTTATTATAATAAAAGCCAGCAGCGACATCGTAAAGAGTTCTCCGTTAAGTTGCACGCGGGGGCGGCGCCCTTGTTGCGGGCGACAACAAGTTGCTAAGTGGACGGGCTGAAACACAAGTTTTTATAGGTGTTTGAGTGCTCCGCCAGTGCTGGCTCGCTCTTCTGTGTGTTATTAATAAACTTTAGGCGCGTTTGTTACTTCATTTGTGTAATATAAAAGAGTCATATCACGCCTATAATCCCCGAAGGGGTAGGCAGAGGAGTGTAGTGCATTCCCACGTTTCACCTACGTTTACGTCCGATGTTGAAGGTGGTGAGCTCATTGCCATATACCGGGCACGGATCCAGAGTCCGAGATATTACTAGACATTTCAACGAGAAAATCTAGTTTTAATCTAAAAATCCAATAGTACCCGACCCGGGATTCGAACCCCTTACCTTTCGAACAGCAATCGCACGTGCAACCACATACAAACCGTTAACTATTTATTTAATCAGTAATTCAATTAATCGTTCATTCATTTAGTTTTTCCTTCAATCTTTCCTTTTAATATTATACCACAGGAAAATTGAATCATAGTATAAGTATGATCATCATCAACCCATCGTGTCCACGGATCTCCTCTCAATGAAAGGGGCTATAGTCTGTCACACTGGCCAAGTGCGGGTTGGCAGACATGAATAAAATTACATATGACTGTAAAACTAATCAGTGGAAATCAAATGACACAACTAATTGTATAATGCGAGATGTTAGTATTATTTTTTATATCGTACTGTTCTTTTTATAAAATCGAAATGAAATATATACGCATTTTAAAGATGGCGGATTTGTGTGTTAACTTGTGTGAGCGAATGATTGTCGACACGTGATAATCTATCACATAAGATCAATCTGTCTCTGTCTCTCTTTTTTACGAAGGGCTCTGAGAAATTTATCTACTAGCTCTTTCTCTTCCATGTAGTATAGGTTTAAGGGGAAAATTATATAGCAATTACTGATAAAATCCGAATGAACAAAACTGCAATATAACAAACGCTAATAAAAGCGTCGAACGAAAGTAGTAACCCGATAAAAACAATTCGCAATTCGCAGATGTTTTCAGCGGGACGTGTTCCGGAATACATTACAATCGTGTTACGTTAAAGTTGAGCTTGGTCGGAATCGGTCGGGAAAGTTAACTGTATGATGAACCTCACGCGTTCCGTACCAAGCTATGTTTCGTAAAAATTTCGTGGAATTCGGCGGGTCTCATTCGTTTGGCGTCAACTTTTTAATTCCGTCCGCGTCGCGTCGCCACTCGCCAAAGTGCCGTGTAACAATACTCTGTACGTTTTGGCTTTTTGTGGCTGAGTGCCCCGACTCTCAGACACGTGTGCCCTTATTTCATTGACCTCTCGAAAAATATTGTTACGTGCCTCCTTATATATGGATAGAATCGTATAATTAAAACTTTGGCGTTAGCGCCTCCTATTTTGAATGATGCACGAATTTGATGATTGTAATGATGTAACCAAGATAAGGTATCAGAATTGTATAATTAAAGCTATAGCTTTAATTCTTCTCTATTGGATGATGCCAATGTATAATAGGAAAAGAGTTGAGGTTGCTGACGATTTTCATGGTGATGACAATGATGATGATGATGTGATAAACATATGTATAGTATACTTTGTCTTAACGTTGAAGAACAATATCGCGAGGTTACCGACACTTCTGAAATCTCTATAACTTGCGCTGTGGCGTCACGCGACCCGGGCGACAGAGTATGAACTTAATCTTACTCATTACGAGATACGACCAATGACAATAGAAAGGTCTGAAGTGAAGATGAGGAAAAGCTAATGAAATTGCTAAGAACGTTAATAATTGTAAAACACTTGAACTAAGATGATGTAATTTAAATAGAGATTCTAGTGCCCGTCTAGAACTGCCTTAGGTTTTTTGGTGAACATCTATACTTGAATAGGCCAAGGAAGACTATACAGAAAACAAGTTGATAATCAAAATAATTGTAAGTAAAGTTCCATATAAATACGTACTTAGAGGGAATTTAATTTGAATTTCAATAAGCTTCTGTTTTATGGTGGGGATTAAATGGTGCGGCGTGGAATTTTCGGTGCGAGGCATTCTAGCGGATCTCGAGAACTTGGCGAATTCCATTCGAGACGGGGCGAGATCGCAAATGGCCGAAGTTCCGATGTAATTAACGGCTAAGTCAGGTTAAGTGCTTCCGGCTTCGGCTGTAGTTATTAACGCTTTACAATACAAATTGACTTTATTCACCTTCGATATTTGTTCGCTCGTGTGTTTGTTTGAACGAGTGTTACTGTTATTATTGTTAGGTGCTCAGGTTAGTCGATGTAGGCAGAGAGGACCGAGCGCCTATCTACATATATAGCCCCCGACGTTTTATAACAAAAAATTTGAAATATCTCCAATTTAAATTTCCTGTAGAACTTGCACGGTTTATGTACAAGGTGAAGTATTTCTTGTGTATGTTATTTCTCGAAGGCGTGTGCAGGTTGCCTAGCCGCACTTGGCTAGCGTGGCAGACTCTGGTCTTAAATTGTTTTGGTCTGAAAAGAGACAGGTGTCCAATATTGGTACGCTCAAACGGTTTGTGATGGTTGTAAGCCCCTTCTAGAAATAGATATTAAATAAAATGCTTTTTTTAAAACGAGTTAATTATTACGGTTGAAAAATTATTCGCAGCTTACATTCTCTTTTTGAACCTCAGTAATTACGAAAGGTGTTCCCACGAGTCGTGTGACATGAAAAGAATAAATTAAAATAAATTAAAACAAAACTGAAAAATTCCGTCCTGATACAAGCAAATAAAAGGGTCTTCGTGTCGATGAAAATTACGTTTTTATAATGTATCTTTTTTAAAATCAATATAGATTTTGCGAATATGGATACGGACTGCCTCGTTGGTCGAGTGATTGCAAGCGCGACTACCGATTGGAGGTATTGGGTTCAAATCCCGGGTCTGGTGCTATTAGTTTTTTCTAATTGTGACTCGGAGTCTGGAATTGTGCTCGGTGTGTGGCAATAGGCTTACCACCTATTCCATGGATTGGAAACGTAATTGGTGAAACGTGGGAGTGTACTACACTCCTCTGCCTACCCCTTCGGTGATTACAGGCATGATGTTACGTTTACGAATATAGATTTATTTGCATTCCATCATTCATACTGTATTTCGTCATCGTGAACCTTGTTATCAATTCACTGGTAGACACGGATCTCTTTTCAGAATAAGATAACTTAAGGCCATAGTTGGGCACGCTGGCCATGAATAGCAATATTTATCATTCGATACTCTCTACCTACTCGATACTAGGCCTAGTGTGACGACACAATACTAATAATAAACATTTTATACAAATTATCCAAAAAGTTACATTGAGTAATTATAATTAATCGATTCTCAAAAAAAGTCAATGAACGAAAGGTTCTTTCTCTATAATAAATATTATCTCACAAAAAAACTGCTTCGTTTCAATTAATAGACCATTTATTAATTCAATGCACGAACTTCCACGATCACCTCCACTACTGAAACTTCAGGGGAATTAGCATAATGTTGCCACATAAAGACGTATTCCCGAGTTGGTAGCAAGTCAGATTGTAGCAGTTAAATGCGCCGTTTAAGATAATTTCGTCTTTATCACTTCGAGTTGCAAATGTCTCAACGCTGAAACGAAATCTTATTGATAAGTTAAACAGAATATAAAAGCGTTATGTAATTACTAAGATAATAGCAGCGAGTATTCGTTCGTTGGCACTGAGCACAGTATGGAGGTGTATGACGATAGATGTTTCATCATCATCAGCCTACTCTCGTCCACTGCTGGACATAGGCCTCACCAATGGCATGCCACTGAGCTCGATCATCGATCGATAGACGTTTAGGATTACTAAATTTTTTTCTTTACTTTACGTAGACGTACTACGTACATATACGCTTATAGGTATCAAAGCGAAGTCATATTTTCACGGGGTTTCTTTCATCTGACCCTTGGCACTAACACTACACACCAAAATACAACACGTAGAATGTATGCATGCATGTGTAAGCGTGTGTGTTTAAGTGCGTACGTGCACGGATGCGTCCGCACACGTGTTTTTTTTTGTTTATTTATATATGTTTGTGTGTGAATATATACAAATGTTTCTGGACACGTGTGTGTGATATAACTGCGAACAATAGTAGTAATATTAAGTTTATTATGTTTTTTTTTAAATCCTTCTATCGTTCCACTGTTCGGGCACGGATTGATTGAGTAAGAGATATGAAGAGGGGTGATGAATCATTCACAATCAATGTGAAAACACATGTATATAAGTTATTTAGACACGTCGCAAGTTGATACAACTAGCTAACTTCCAGCCGAGGACGTGCTCGACGACTCTCCAACAAATGTATAACAACGCTCCGATCAGACCCTCGACGTCTTGTTTCGACTTGTTTCAAATTAACTTAACTTCATTTACATTCGCTTCAGGTTTGTACTAAACTAAAATTGCCAGTGTGATTTTCAATTGACGGTATCTATTATTTTAACCACCTTTGATTTTATGTTTTAAGCATCGTTCCGTACAGCCTTCAAATCTCTTAAATGTATTCCACGTGATTGTATGTATAATGTAATAATCATATTTAATTATCGTATATTAAGGGTGTTAAACGTCAAATGCATTATTGTAATGCATTAAGTATTGTGTTGTTTAACAGCTCAGAATAAAGATGAAACTTAGATGAATATTAGTGTTATTTCAATAACTGCAACCAGAATATTCAGTGCGTTAGTAAATGGGACCAAGATAGACATCGTTTCCTGGCATCATCATCACCCCAGCCTCTTACGTTACACTGCTGGACTTAGTCCTTTCCCAAGGTGTGTCACAACACTCGCTGGAGCATCTCATCCATTCGCTCCCACCCACCTTCTAAAAATCATCGGTTCAATGGCCCACAGTGTGCCTGCAAATGCAGATTTATTTAAAAAATATGCTGAATGTACACAATTACGTTGATCAAACCCCACTTGACATTCGTAGCGGTGTTGTAGCAAATCCGCCTACGGCAACTTCACTAATGTCGCAAATGAAGTGCTACGTGCTGTTACTATGTTGAGTAACGCCTACGTTGAAGTTGAAGTTACAGTACTGAAGTTGTTGAAGAGATGGGAAATGAATTTGTTTACAATGGTATAATTTAATTATTTTTTCTCTTAACCAAAACTATGTTACACGTAC
>DWEE01002454.1:0-11595 GCA_018245755.1 Parelbella macleannani
GAAAAGAACACTAAAACGACGTCTAAAATGTCTTTCGGCACTGCTATGCTGTTTATTATTTCTCGGATAAAACAATAATCCAAATCGTGAGAAAAGCCACCTGATTAGGCTTTTATCATACTTATAGACTCATCCATTAAGAGTTAGATAACATGTAATAACTAAATTTGTTAAGATAAATATTATTCGTATGGTAATCAGCTAACAGTACATTTGTTTATCATTTATGTCTGGAGGTTATTAGGGATAACTCATTATAGAAACAATTACGGTAACTTTACAGTTCAAATAAAACCCTTTAAATGATTAACAGTGAACCAGTGCTTTATGAAAACACGCTTTTGTGAAGAAAAAAGGAAACTCAAACAAAGTATTACAAAAATATATTGGAGTCGAGATTGGGGCAGATAAGGTAATTTGTATCGAGATTATTTGTTTTTAATTATTCAGCGGTGAGAGTCCGCCCCTGGATAATGACTCTATCGCGCTATTTATGAGAAACCCTTCGGCCCTTTTGTTTTTTGTTCGGCCCACTTGTGGGTGATTGAAGACTGCCGGTTATCTACGTAACCACGTCACCGACATCTTGTTTCTGGTATTCAAAGTCTATTAACAAATACCATTTCTAAAATATTTGTTATCAAGTATAGGTATTATTTTATATTAAAACGCATTGAATAATTGCTAAATTAATTTGTTAATATTGTGTTTGTATAAAAAGTTTAACTTTTTAGTTTTTACCCAACTATACGAAATTAAAAAAAAATTAACCCTTTCCTTGATGTACATAATTATGTTAAACTATTTTTGTGTTCAAACGTATGTTGTCTAGATTTACAAGTACAAATTGACCTAAAGCTTGTTTGAATATAGCTATAGATGCATAAAGTGTTTCCTAAGAAGTGTGAAAGGGAGAGGGAGAATCATGTGTCCTGGCTTAACTGCGGAAATATGGCAAGCAGGCTTCTCATACTTATGCTGCTTAGTAGCTGTGTATGAATTAATCTAATACATTTAATAGTAGCCAGGCTCTCTTGGACAGAGACTGATTTTAATCGGTTTTGACCAAGTTGTATCTAGCATCTTACATCTTACAATTACATACTACTTAATACGAGGAATATAATATTTTAAAGCACTTCTTATTGCTAAAGTAATTCCAGAAAAAAGTCCCTTGGTAACGAACACCAACATTATAATGAACAATAGGCTTAGTTCGGTCATACATAGATCTAGTAAAGCAGGCTTCTGATTGGGGGTGGAAGCTTGTCTGTTAAGTTTTGGCGGGAACGGGTGGGCCCTTAGGGAGTTGAAGGTTTAGGGGCGCAAGCGAAGATCTTGTAAACAAGAGTATATACACGCTGCGTTGTCATCCCCACACGTCTTCCCGAATATGTCCTTAGGGGTAACAACAGATCTCTCATAGGTATAGGAGGGCGTGTAGGGATACGGGTACGAATGTTTGACGAATCGTCAGACATGTGCAATAATTATGGTCCCTATGCAGGTTTCAATAATAGCAATTGTTTGCGTGTTCAGGTGTCTGGATGTGAAATTATTTTAATAAGGGGTCTAAAAAATTTAGATACTGATTCTTCCTCATCATCAGCTTCTCTCAATCTACTGTTGGACATAGGTATCTTCTAACAAAGGCCATCGTGTTCTTTTCTCCGTTTGCTAAGCTTACCGTAGGTACGTAGTTCGGGATCAGATGTACACATCTACAGCCGGGAATGATATATTTATTATTAGGTATTATACAAAAAACGTTCACCACTCATTCCACTGTGGGATGTAAAAGTAACTTGCGACACGTGGAACGTGTAAGTACTACACTCCTCTGCCAACCTCTTCGGGGATCACATGCATAATGTTACGTTTATTATGTATACAAAAAAGTGGCTAAAGCAAAACCGATTACACAGCAATGACTCTGGAATTTTAAAATTAGTGTTCGAAAGCAGATAACGAATAAATCCGATTAAAACTGTACCGACCGAGTCGTTGCAATTTGGAAGCTAATGACTCATTACGAGGTCTGATAACGTTATCGGACGATCGCTTTAAGCCTTTTAGCGTTCCGTTCCGTTCTGGCTACAACACGCAACATCAGCATTATGAGTCCTCGTTGTGAATTTTGGTATAATAAATATGCTAGCAGTCTGCCTCGTTGGTCGAGTGGTTGCTAGCGCGACTCCGGATTGACAGGTCTTGGGTTCGAGTCCCGGGTTTGGTGCTAACTGGTTTTTCTAACTTGAGATTCCTAGTATGTTCTCCGAGTCTAGAGTATTTACATATATGCATGTTTTTCATAATTGCAAGTAAGTGAACTATGAAATAATACAAGGTAAATATTGTTATTCTTTCAAAACTTTTTAACTAAAATTAGGAAGCCTCATTAGCATAAGTTACTAAGTGATTACTTTGTTCATTAGCTGTCCATTGCCGTTTCGACCGCAACTCAGTATCCCTGCATTGATGGGGCCAGCAGTGGACAGGAAACAAGATATAACATGTAAATAATCGGTTTAACCTTTTTGTTCCGCCAGTATCAAGTATTGCGTACCATTGAATTACAGTTGGGTTTTTATCAGTCCTTCAAAATACTTTAATTTTACTAAATTATTTTTTATCTTTATTTAATTAATGTTTATTAAAGCGCCATCTTTTTGTCACATTATTAGATAATCAAAGAGCCATATTCTTAGGTTTAATTAGTACTTGACGATTGTATTTGCTGAAGCTTTTCAAATACCTATTAGGCGGTTAAAAGTGTATTAAGATGGAGTAGCTTTAACTTGCATGTACCAGCTTACAATACGGCACAATGCAAGTCATTGGACTGTATTGAATCGTTAAATGTCCTCTTGTAACAAAATAAAAAATATAGGTACATAATAGTTGCACGTGATACCCGACTAGGCAAACAAATAAAATTAAGAAATGAATTTTGCATTATGTTTAATTCGAAGTTTTTTATTAATTTTTATCGATTGAGTTATTAAAAATGCAATATAGGTATATACTAGAACAATGCTGCTTACAATGAAGTACTATTATTATGCAAACGGCGGGTAGACACTTAATTCATAAGGTATGTCCCCGAAAGGTTTTTGGATGGAACTGTTAGTAACATAGTATGTCGAAATTTCATGTGTTTATTGATAGTTTTTTTTAAGTCCTTGATCTAGCAATTAGTGGCCATGATTATGAGCTGATTGTGCGAAAGTCATGGATTCGATTTCCATCTAAAAATATAAGTATTTTAACCCACACAAGTACCTATATATAAATCTGTATATATATTTTTTAACCACATTGTGTTCTTAATAAAACTTCTACATCGGTGAAATCAGATACAGTGTTTTAGTCGTCTTAAGATGAAATCAGATACAGTGTTTTAGTCGTCTTAAGATGTTTTTAATATAATAATAGTTACAATGTTACCTCCCGTCGCCCAACGTCGTAGACGTGGTCCTAACTCTGCATATAATTTCTGGAGAAGATTCCTGTCTACCAGTGGAAATATAAAAGCGCTGATATGGATTTATACAAATAAAACTTTGTTACGTTTGTATCTTAATATGTTAAAGCGTATCTTAGAATGAGAAGGGTTAAAGGAATAATCTGCCAAGCTGCCCAATCCATAATGATGATGGCGCTAAAATGTTCCATAATAAAAGGGAATTCTAATTGTTGGAATGTTTAGGATCAGCTAATTTAAATGTTGTTCACCGCTTGATGTGTTACGACACATTGTTCCAAGAAATTTCAGCAACTCATACTTTAGTTATTGTTTCAAATATTCAAACATTAGCGGACATCTGTGATTATCGCAGATAAGATTAGGTACGCAGAATACCTACTTATCAGTCGAATAGAAATATTTAGAAAGTTAGACTGTTTTGACTCAAAACTTCACTGATACTGGACATCAAAAACGATAACATGAACGCTTTGTTTCGGAATTCTTTTCGTAATAATCGTACTAATACTAACTTAGTCATCAACTTAGTAATCATGTAATTGGACTTAGAAGCTTTTGCAAACTTAACTTTAGCATTTAAATTTCGCAATATCCTTAAATAGAAAATAGATGTTTTTAGATTGAATTTAAATGAAAATGGTTTTATATCATTAGGATATACTGCATGTAGGTACCTGTAATTTTTCCACAGATAAATAAACAAATACAATGAAGGATAAAATATACTAGTTAATCCGTTCTATCCTCTTTTCTATTCTTTTTTAATTTTCTGTTAGTTCTTTTTGTTTCTTTCCTTGTTCCATTTAATGAGTACACGAATAACATCGATTCCATTTTAAATCGTTTACAGATGTTTTATGACCGCGGTAACAGTTTAAATCTCAAATATCCAGTTTGCCCTCTCACGTACTAAAGCTTCATTATCCCTAAGTGAAATGAGTTTATAACAAGATTAGCTGATTCTAATCTCTAACAGATGTTACAAATAAGTTAAATATTAGTCAATTATATCCAGATGTTAGTATTGAAATAAGCGGTTTAATTATGAAAGAGATTTACCTATAGCTGCAAGCCATTCAACTTATTGACGATAAGAAAACATATATACATATATATACATTAATTTTCTATATATTTGAATGTATATATTTACATTCAAGTGTTCATAACTTCATAAATAATGACTTCATGACTTCATAAATGTGTCTTGATTTATCCATGTACCTATATTGGTTTCATTTTATCTGTTATAATATTAACTACTCTGCATTAACTGACATTATATCAGTCATATTCTCACTATTCTGCTCGAGATTGCGTCCAGAAATGTCTGTAGGGCAGAGGCGACTTGTGACTTCCTTATATTCGTTTCCTACTCTCTTCACTTAAAAAAAGACATAATTAAGATTCAATAAGAGGATCTCTTGTTAATGTAATTACTGGTTTTGTCATGTACACTTATCGTAGTTTATAGGCTCCCCCCCTATTCCATTCTCAGACGTACCTATAAGTAATTGGTACCTATATCGTGGAAGTTTAATACATTTCTCTGCGTCCCCATACGGGGAAATTCAGGCGTGATGTTACGTTATTTTAAAGGTCTCGTAAGTTATTCTGAAGTAAGACTGGTTCGTGTAAACGTTTTCACAGAATTTCTATTGTCGGTGCTGTAAAACGGTTCGAGCAGCGGCTCCATGCAAGAATGCTGTATAATCTGTGACAGTTAGTCCTACAGATAACGTTTACCCGTCGTGTTTACAACCTCCGGCCGAGCTAATTGTTTTATAATTCCGCCCGTAAATACCACCCCTTTACCGCAATAAAACTTTCCCGAAACATTTTATTGCCGGCTCTTTTTTGTTGTTGTTTCAAAACGACTACCGCTTCGTTTATTGTGTTGTATGTTTATAAAATACTGTAAATAATACACAAATATAAACATATTTTAGAGTCATTTCATCTAGCTAATCAAGTATGACTATACACATAACACTTTACATTTTTCAACCCTTTCAATCTTACCGGTTAAACGCAATCCGTAAATAATTTGAATACTTCAACCGTCCTATAGGCACGTTTTTTATATTTTACAATCTGTTTAAACTTGCTAGGAATTACATGAATTACGATGAAATACACAACTTTAAATGCTTGTTATCATCAGATAATTATTTAAACAGGTAGATGTGGCATGTGGCACACGGCCAAACATATAATCAAATATCCTTTTTCATATATGAACGTTGTATTTACCTATATCCAGTATGTAGTATACTTGTAAAATTAGATCTAGGAATTACTTAAATCTGACCCTTGACTATTTGCTTTAAACCACATACCAAAGACACAAAAATTCGAAACATCATGATTGTTCAACAGCCAAAACGAGTATTAAAATTCAAAATACAACGGAACAAAAACCAAGGAGAGGTGTTGTGACAAGAAGTTTCTCAATTTTGTTAGAGACGTGAGGTGCCTAGTACCCATTCGCCACCCCGTCGCAGTGTTACCGAGAAACGAGCACAGCTAGCCTTGGTCGGTAATGCCGAGCTGACCAGTGCCGGCGGGCGCTGCAAAAAATTCTAAATGGTATTTCAAGTTTAGTTTACTGCGCATGACCTTCTCGGAATCGTTAGACGCCGTAACGGTACTCGCGTCGCGTCCCCACAGGTACACTAAGCTGTTCGTACGGTCGTAATTATTCGACAGTTCTGTTCGAATGTCTGACACTTTTAGCTCACCGACGCGTACCTATAGTCGTAATAATTCGACAATTGTGTTCGAATGTCTGACATTTTTAGTTTACTGACTCGTACAGTCGTATTTATTCGACAATTTTATCGGATGCTTAAGAGAGTTTAATACTTTTAGTTTACTAAACCTAATACTTACGTTTAACACACGGCTTACTGAACATTTTGTATAGTCGTAATAATTCGACAGTTTTATTCGAATGCTTATAACAACTTTCCTAGCTGGAAGGCGATTTGTAAATATACAGGAATGTTGAAGGAGTTATTTTGTAAGGTTAAACATATCACATAGAAACTGAGTAGATATTATAATATGATGATATTCAAAATATAAAAAGTGCTTTACTGTATTGAATTTGTAACTTAGCCGTAGAGATAATAATAATTTTTGATACTCAACAAATTACATCAAACTATCGCCGCGTCGTAACGCTTTATGAATAAAAAATAATTGGCATGGTCAATCAAATGACCGCTTTAGCTTGAGCTGTAGTTAATTTGTAGCTGTAATAGAAATAATAGGAAGTTTTGGGCGAAAATCGTCTTATATAGGGTATTTATGAGACTATTTTTATTCGGTACATGACTTTTTGCATGAATATTACATAACGGTGAAAAAAAACTGAATAATTAACAACACTGTGAAAACAAGGTGATCGCTATTAACAAAACATATTTGTCTCTGCTTACCCCATAAGAGACCTGGCATGATGATACAATCATAATAACATGAAAAACTTTACGATATTTTGTACTTCTCATTCACCCGGTAAAGGTGTGTAGGCTTCGAACGGCCAGTTTTAATACAATAAAAGTATTTTTAAAATACGATATTAGGCAGAGAACAGAAACTTTTAAACACTTTTAGCATAAAACCATACGTCTCCAACATATGTGTAAAGTGCAGAGCGAGCCTTACCGCTGTTAAAGTTTTTATGTACAATTCACACGTACCGTACGTCAAATATTTAAACAAATCCCACGCCACCCACTTTTCGACGGCGAATCGGTGTTCAAAACCACTTAATGACAAATGAGACCAAATATTGACAGCTTCCAACACAAAAACAAAGGGATGGAGACCGGGGGGCGGGCCGGTGTCAATCTCAAGAACAAACACACAAATGTTTGACGTACGAATTACGTGAGGAGTCCAGTTTGTGTTCGAGCCGATGTTAGTTTTATTACGCCATCCGGGTGTTTGGGATATCGGCTAGAAGAAAGGAACAAATGGGCCAAATAGCAGTGGGATGTATGCTTGTTAAGATGGCAGATGTAGCTAAAATAAATGGTCCCGGCAGACCGCGTTCTGCCCTATTTCTCTAAAACAAAGTCACGTTGATTTTTTTTGTGTTAAAAGCTGCCCTGACAGATTTCGTTCTGTCAATAGTTATTGGTCTGTCGCAGTCTAATAGAGATAAAATAACATTACAGTTTAGTAATGTCTAATGTGATGATATATTTATTGTACTGCTTTATGATACACAATATTTTTTTTTGATTACTTTTAATGTAATGAAAACGTTTTACTAGTAGGTCAATAGATTTTTATTCTAAAAAATATTTTAAAAAATCCATGAATATACACCCCAAATACTATACAGGCATATATTATTCCGTCAATATTTTATTTAATTGCACGAATTCATTGTCAACCATATCAGACTAATGCCATGGTAACTGATGAATGTATGCAGTGCTTTATGAAAATGGGATTGACTTGTCAAGGATTTCGAACAAGGACAACGTACAGAGTTCCGGGTTCGATTCAGAAAATTTACTGATATAAATCTACCTGTCCTGCGTCGTCTTATATTCAAGTAAAATACAGTATAAGTGTACATATTCAAATATAAAATATAGATTTATGCGTAATATGTCGATGTGGGTATCAAATGCACTATGACACGGTTCTTTTAGTATAGTTTTGAGAGCAGGGTGTTTTTACAATTAAATCGCCAGTAATAAGTGAAATAAGTTAATAAGTGAAATAAGTGAATATTAATTTACATTCTCAGCGCGAATTATGAGGTTTTTGGAACACTGAAATTAAAAAAAAACATTAATAGGCGTTAAAATTTCATAAATTGTAACCTTCTCTTGAATAATATGTTTTGGTATAAATATAGAAGAAAAACAAATGTCTATTCATATAGACATTACACGCGAAATAAAGTGAGGTGACCTTTAATTAAACCAGCACATTTCCAATGTCTCGAAAATCTTCTTTAAAGTATGTGAAGTCTGTCAACCCTCAATTGGCCAGCTTGGCCATTACAGCCTAAACGCATCTCATTCTGAGAAAAGACTTGTATCGAACAGTGGAATGATAAAAGGATTCGCGATGATGATGATGAAGGGAGGAGACGACCATTCCACCATATTACATAAAGCTACTATATTAGCAATAAGTTCGTATGCAAAAATATTACCATAAAGGACATCATTTACCTGCCTCAGCTAAGTAGATATGAACTATGATTTATTAGGATAATAAATTTTCCTGGTAATAAACTATTTTGTTTACTTATAATTTATGCGAGTCCCGATGGAGATGAAAACTTTGAATATACTTTGTAGTTTAGTGTTAACTTTAGATTGATTTGTGGCGATTGTTCTAGACAAATACCAGAGGCATTCTTATTTATTTTTCCAGGAACACATAATTATAGGAATGTATTACCTAGTATTGACGCCATGTAGATTTATAAACGTGCTGTTATTAGATAGACAGACCACTTACTCGAAACAAGTCTATCTTCATAACAAACTAAAGACACACACAAATGCACTTATCTTCACGCCAGTACCCTTGCGGAGTAGACAAAGAGCACAAAGTGATAAATATCTCTGTCCTTGCAGATTAGTCGTACTACAAATAAAAATAAAAGACAAATCAAAGGGGAGCTTTGACATATCCTTCTCAGCACCCGTCTGCTTCGTGCAGCAGCTCTAAGCAAGCTAGCTACGTTGATGTCCAGCTACAGAAATTGAAGGAGAAAAAGAAGTTGATTACCAACCATTCGTCAAGTATTTCTGTATGGATGCCAATAAAGGTAAGTTGTTCGAGGTTTTTATATCAAGATGTGTTCGATGTCTAAACAGGAAAAATTTTCGTCAACTGACAGTTTGTGACATAAAAAATGTTATAATAAATGTAATATAACATTACGCGTGTCTCCCAAAAGAGGTAGGCAGAAGAGTTTGGTGCACTCCGACGTTTCATCATACCTATAATTGTATAGCGTTCTCCCGCGGCAGTACGATCACTTTAACTACATATTATAACCGTGAAAATCTCTCTCGAACCGTTATTTGAATTTGTCTCCCAGAAATATTTAGAGGAACACCATAAATTCCCTTGCGTTTCATTTAACGGATTTATAGGGAGAAGATTCCTCAGAACTCGCTTGTCTTGTTCATTTCCTTGTGGCTACAAAAAGATGTCATCGTTGCCGGAGTCGCATGGACAGGACTGACCACGCCCCGTACCGATTACGACTACGTGGTATGTCTTTGTGACTTTGTTCTAAAGATATACACTCATATGCCCAGATAGGGAATTGACCATACTATATTTAAAAAACACCAGTTTTTCATTGTACTATAACTAATGTATAGACTATAGGCATCAAAAAAATATTAGGTTCATACCACAGTTTGTACTGAACCCTCTCAGCACTACACAATAACGCTGCGACTGGTGAGAGTGTGTGCTGCTATCGTGGGAACACGCTGTGATTGCGCCCTGCACGGGTTCGATTCTCGGTGGAGTCATGCCGCGTGACGGTGGGGTGCGAAATGCGATTTCGAGCACACATCCGGAATACGAATGTACGTCAACATAATTTTTAATAATTGCTTCCAATTAAATTTAGATGCTTTTAAAATAATAAGACTGTACTGTGTTAACAATAAAGTTCTAAGCATCGTGACAAAAAGTTAAACTATGTAGTTCTAAGCATAGGCGTAAAAGTCGGAATACCTCTATATTAATTTGGGACGTAAACGTAACTGGTTAACAGTGGGAGAGTACCTACTACACTCTTCTGCCTACCTCTTCGTGGGTAATAAACGTGATTTTACGTTACATTTATTATAAAATTGCTTATGTCAAAAACAATTATTTAACGATTTTATTAAAAAATCAATATCGTCGATACAATAAATAAATGTCTCAATTAATGGCGTATTAAATCGAGTATATTAAACACTTGTAATAATGTTTATAAAATAAGCAATAAATGGCGAGAAGTGTTGCTGTCCTTGTCCTACAGACGTGTTGTCATTCTACCCACATTATTTGTTAATATCCTTCGCCTTGGGGTAGACAGACACTAATTGGAAACGGCGTTTGATGTGTATTATGGTAGTTAAATAAATATATTATATAAATAAAACGGCGTATGATCTGTATTGAGGTAGTTAAATAAATATATTTGTTTTATGGTATGACATATGGAATATTTTAAAATATAGTTAGAAATGTTATATTTTAAACGTAACTATTGTACGATATAGTCCAAATATATGATTATTATGTGACAGTTGGATATTAAATGATAAATGACTATCTTGGAATATTTCCATACACGACTGCCTGTTTTCAATCTAAACAGAGCTCGTGCTGTACGAACCAGACGGCTGATAAAGCACATATGTACGTATGTAAATATTCTATGGTACATATATAAATACTTACACACATTATTTTATTACTTCTTTTACACAGGGTTTACACTACAAATAAATACTATTAATAAAGCACAGTTAAGGCTGTGAAGTTTTTATATAGTAATTATCAAGTCTTATCTGAATTCTGAATTACTGCTTTCAATAGGATGAAATCTATGTATGTAGTAGGCTTTTTTAAAATATCGTTAAATAATATCATGCATTTCTAAATGAGATTTCATTAAAGAAAAGTGATTTCCTACTGCACTTAATTGGTGTTCTGTCTATATAATTTTAGTTAACTGTGTGTACATGTAATAGACACCTTTAATATTATTTAGCGAGTAACTAAATATAAGTGTAGGTTAGCTAAGTTCGCTCTAACATATTCAAAAGAATTGTTAATGTTATTTCCCATTCGGGTTTCCCTAAACACCTAACACTATTTAATGTTACCAAATAATATCGGTACTCCAGTGAAATCATTACACAAAATAATCACAACATACATAATATATTAAAATACTCGTAACATTCTCGTGGCAAGTTCCATCATTCGTTCATACGTAATTCTCCTTGGGGAGAACACGCATTAAGTGAGAATAGTGTTTAAATTAATGCCGTTAAACACTGGGGCGGTTTTTTGCGGGATTAGGCTCATTCCATCCCAGGGGAGGAAAG
>DWEE01002455.1:0-11595 GCA_018245755.1 Parelbella macleannani
ATATTTATATCCAGAACATGTGTGTTTGTACTTGGTAGTGGTATAATAATTGACGTAAGTATGGAATTACAATTATACATATGTGCCCCGTTTATCACCTCTCTGGTCATCTCGAAAGTTGTGTATTCGATTCTCACCCAAGACCGAAATTTGTCTGATGAGCGCATATATATGAATGTCTGGGTCTGCCAAGTTTGGAACCGGATGGCGGGATGTGAGTCGTTCTGAGATGTTATTATTATTATTGTTATTAGAGTCGGTAGGTTTACTGCTCAGGGTTTAGATGTTAGAGCTCTAATAACATTCAGTTGATTTCTTGCTCGTTGGTTGCGTTACGTAGATACATTGTAAAAAAACGATATGGTAATTTTATCTTTTGGACTAATAACATATCTCTGGTTGATGTCAAAGACAACTTTAGTTTGTTAGACGTTATTCTAAAGTAAATAAGGTTCTTATTTCCTTCTTGTATTAAGTATCAAATAAAATAATTATATTAAAAATACGTAATAAAAAAAGAAGAAAAATAAACAGGCAGTATTTATAATAACGTATCTGTTTGTCTATTTGTTTCTACATCCATCACTGTCTTCTTACATAATAATAAAATATTAATCCACCCATTTATCAATCTACTGTTGGAATATACGGGTTGGCAGACTTCACACATAAATTATTATTTTTTTTATAAATTCTAAGGTGTGTAGGTTTCCTTACGATGTTTTCTTTTACCTTTAGCTTTCCTATTCTTTGTACTATTCCAAACCAACAAAGCGCACCATTAATCTTTGTCTTTAAGATATTGTAAATTAATGGTATTGTCATTCCATGGGCTGCCATCAGGTGCAGGATGTGCAAAGTAAGCACTCCATAAAGTGTATATACCTGTTCTCTGCCCTCATTATGCTAACGACCACTTGACGAATACTTCGGAGGTGAGTATTTAGATTATATCTCAAAGGGTGCCTCCAATAACTACCCCAGCTAATGAGCCTCTCTTGATAAAGCTTAACGATTACAGTTGAAAATGTCACTTATGTATAAGCATAAAAAATGTAAAATCCGCGTCTAGCTGTCAGCTTTTTAATCTGAAAAATTATACGTATATACTCGTACATGGAACCATATTGTATTAATTTTATTTATATACATCAGAGCAGTTTTATTAATTTATCTCATTTTATACATTTTTTACAGCTACATTACGTTAGCCATTAAAACAATTCGTTGAAAGTTATAAAACTTATATCAACTCAATAATATTGCTCAATTATCGTGCAACACGAATGAACTTCAAAATCATATTTCAAAAGTACATTTAACTCAATAAAAAGTAATAAAATATGTATATGATAAAAACAATAATCCTCAAAATTAATTAATATCTGCGAAAGCTTTGACATAGCGAACTTAATTAAAGTTTCGAAAACATTGTATTTTAATCTGTATTAACACTCAAAGCCACGTACGTGGTTGTGTGTTTTGGAAATTTTACAGAAATTACGATAAATTGCAGAAACATTCACATTTTTCCACAAATAATTAATCTGTATAGATATTGTACAATAACATTGTATACAGTGATCAGTAGAGGGGTGGACAAATATATAATTAATCTATGTATACATAGTGTACAGTGACATTGTACACATATTAGTTGTCAGTAGAGCGACGGAGAAAGAATACATCCCCCGACCCATGTCGGGCATACAGGGCGTCTTGAGAGTTTTGTAAACCCAGCAGTGGCACATCACGGTATAGCAGTCTACCTAGACCCAGCTACACCTGCGCTGTCCGCCTACGGGCAGCGGCGTGGGCGATGCGAGAAGCTGCGCTCAGCAATCACCAACCCGCATGCCCAGTCTAGGCATAATAAGTCATTTCGACTCGTGGCAAGTATATATTCAACAGTGGACTTTGACAGACTGTTGATGATGATAATGATGATAGAACAATGGTAGTATAATGCAGTAGTTATATACTAGTGCAGTAGTTATATACTAGTGCAGTAGTTATATACTAGTGCAATGGTTATAAACCAGTGTAGTAGTTACCTACTATAGACATTGATCCGTACATGACAAAAGAGATCCCTAAGCTCCAACAGAGCCATAACTCCGAATTCGAGAGGTGTCGGGAATCGGGAGTCCCAAACATTACTCCTTCAATTTTATATACAACCGTCTCTGGACCACATGAAATATTTGTCACTCGAACGTGTCGCACTCGTAAATCTATTCGTGTGTCGATTCATCCCTTCAAACAATATAAATATATTTACGAGTATATATAAGACCGTGTATAAATATATATATTTTCTTAATATTGCTTTACTATTAAGCCATAATTTAATCATATTGCATAGCACTAAAATCGTTATTAGTACTATTATATCATCGCGCCAGATCCTTTACGGGGTAGGCAGAGAGCACCGAATGTTAAATATCTCCATCCTTACAAACTTGATTTGCCTCTTCTACCTTCATCAGTCTCTTCACACGCGCACGCCAATTTAATATTTATTGCCGTAATATACCAGTACTTATTATCCACTGAGCTGATATTCGTGAAGGATATCACACGGTAAATATGTATGTAGTATGGTGCTCTCGTAATTATTCTGTACCATTTGTATTAGCACTCTGATACTTAAGTAGTCAAGTTTAATCATCGCGCGCGTGCTGAAATTTAATTATATAATTGATGATTTACAGCGGTATTCTACAATAAACGTTGCTGTGCACCGTTATAGGCCCTGCGTTTAATTCTTCATTCTATATGTATTATAATTACGCTTTCTCTGAATATTTAGCATCTTGATATATTTATATTGCAGGATTTTGCTCTGAATATTAAAATAATTTTTGAGTATTTAGCATTTTTCGGTAATACGAAGTGTTGTTAGTAATTGTTTAAGAGTTGTTAGTTAATTGTGTAAAGTTATTAATACATTGGTTAAGTTTTTTCTGGCATTTTGTACCAATCAACCCAGAGTATCTGATGGTTACAAGGAAGCTCTTGGCAATATTATATCTCTAGAAAACTGGCTTTAACATTTAAATAATTTACATATAATACACACACAGTATAAACAAAACAAAAAAGTAAAATCACAAAGGCTAACGATATCAGCAGAGCAAGCGGCAACGTTGGATAAAAACCGACGAATAATCCGCACCCGATAATACAAACGCGATGTAAATTTTAAAATAAGTTCATTTATAAAGGCCACAGCAAAAGCGATACTACATTTTCCGATGCGAATTGTTCAGTGTATCAGAATGTTTGATAAAGCGAGCCCATATCTTTTGTTCCGATTGTTACGTTAACCGTCAAATAACATTTGTGGAATGTACAAAATTTATTTTTTACTAAAATCATACCAAATGACCTGCCAGTACCCTCGACATTGACACTCACTGCAGTTTGTAAGTTTCTGGATCGAAATAGCCATAATACTGCACTTCTATCTAATGTAATAAATATGCATAAACGTGTAAAATCAAATGATAAGTCCGCGTGGCTTTGTTTATCTGCCAACCACAAACTTGAATCCGAAACAAAACAATGCAAGGGCGGCTGATTAGGAGCTTTCGGTTATTTTCCATAAACAAGCGTACCTGTACAAGACCGTATTTTCAAAGAAATACCCTTACTTCGCGAATTCACAAAACACTATCCACCCAACTGGAAACGTGGAGAAGTCTTGTTTTCTCGTAAATTATGGCCACATTTTATTACATTTACCGAACCCTCTGGCTTTGAACGTCAGACATCTTGATGTGATGTCACGAGGCTTAAATGTATCCCGTGTTTCTTGTTTCTCATTAATGTATAAGGGTAACACAATGCCATATAAATGTGTTAAAATTTCAATTCTCTTTTATGGCCGGCCGGGCTATGACAACTCAGTTAATTAATTATTTTATAGCATTTAAGGGACGGAAAATTTCGTGGCCAGTGTAATTGAGTAGTTAAATGTCATTAACATGAAAGTATGGGTACCAATAATAAAAATTGAAAGAAATGTTTCATTATCATCATCATTATAATCATCAGCCTACTCCCATCAACTGCTGGCCTCTCCAATGGCACGCCACTGAGCTCGATTTCCAACTCTTCGCATATATTTGGATTAGCGAAGCGAAGTGAACATTTAGCACGATATTGACGATTTCAAGAACAAATGTCTTTTTCGTTCACAACACGTATATATTCCACTTATTACTTTTCTAACTCTCGTTTGTACCCATATTGTATTCCACGACGCCACTTCAATACTACACACATCTTTGCTATCGGATTCCAGGGTTTTCAATATCGAACATCTTGACAAGTCACGTGGCATTTCGATTCCATTGTCTGAATCTAACTCTGATGCTTGTTGGATTTCAGACGGAATAAATATTTGAGGAGTCTAAAGTATTACTGAGGGAATTGTTCGGGCGGAATATGTGTAAAGATTTTAAATGTAAATAACTCAACTGTTATAGATCATTGGCTATTTTAATGTACACTGGTTTTAATATTTTGAAAGGTACTAGAACGCTTTATCCGAAGCTTGATTATAACTTAGTCTTTGGTCATCCATATACGCTTTAGGAACATCTATAAATAATATAAGACAATGTGTATGTCGATAGAAGCATAGTGTCAGACAACATAAATCAGGACAGCGTTATTAGTTGGTGTATGATCGGAGTGAAGATAACGGAAATAATTAGGCTTATTATTGTTTACACAGCTATAATACACAAAGTTGTGTGGTAAGTAAACATTGTTCGTGGAATATGTGTACAATCGAATATAATAGCTGATATTGAGGTTGTGTGACACAAATGAACATACGCAAAAGTTCTAATCCTACAAAATTTTGCTTATCGTCAGATTACTATAACGTTTTTCTTATGCGTAAATAACATAGTCTCTCAATACAATATTAAAGAAAATGTCATAAACAATACCTGGACCATCCATTTCGAATCTAGAGGATTACAAGTATTCAACAGGTCATACGTGATTTGGACGGAAGACAGCGAATTCTTCTTTTATTAAATCGCGATATCTATTCAAAGACTTTTCTATTCTATCGAAAGCAGATCTATGAACTTTATTCGTACTGTGTTGGCATCTTTAATTTATCTTTTAACAGATTTTATCATCGGCCAATCTTTCGCACAGTGTAGTTTATACAGTAAAGTGTTATGAAAACGAAACGAGACAGATGTAACGGAGTTATTGGCGGAAGCGTTTGGTTCGCTCTTGGAATCATGGTTTGTGATGTCTGTGATGTGTAGTATTTCGCATAGATCTGAAAACGCTCAATAAATTTGACCGACAAGATCATCAAGCCCACGTGATTCGACAAAGGTGCATTTAGCCAAGTATTACTATACTCATATATCGTTCATTAGTCCGAATGACATGAAAACGTATTTCTTGCCGCTATTGAGCTGTGGGTAGGTAGAGATTAAATAAATAAACAATGTACATCTGAATCGGCCTTGAGGAAAATGCGAATGAAATTGTTTTATTTTTCCGGTTATGTTTAGCTTTTACTTGTTAGATTACGTTTATTAATAGAAGCTTCATTGCGATTGGAATCAACTTCATCTACCCACGAAAAATTCTCCCAAATCTTTTTTTTCATGTGTCTAGGCGTCGCTAATCCAATTTTCTACCTCTGATTTTTCTCATTAAGAGTTGGATTAAAAATTGTTGACAGTTTCGAAGACGAATTATTTGCTGACGATTTCGGAGAAAATTTCAAAAATTCAGGATAAATTTCAGCGTTCTTTATTAAATAAATCCAGTCGATGGTCTTCTATAGCTATATAATTACGGCCATTTATGGGTTTTGCTACTAATTGGGGGAAATCCAATGTGGTATCCGCTTTAGGAAGAAAGTACTTTTAAGATTATTTCACGTTCAATAAGTTTATGTTTTTATTCTTATTAGTTGCGTTCTAAATACATATTTCATTTTATTTACATTAATGCACAATTATCAAGTTACGTGTTTATAATTCCATAAGTAACTTCACTATTAACACCAATGATACCGATTCGGTATCAGTCGGACTACTCGGATATTCGATTTTAGTCGGATATTTTATTTCGCATAATCGAGTAATTTCGAGTAATTTCTCACGGTAACAGCGATGATATCAAAAAGCAAACTTCAATTGCCTCATAAACAATTGATTCGCTAAATTATTAACATAAGAAAAATATACTTAGCTATATTAACAAAACATCCTGTTGGACATTATAATTCATTAAATAGACCAAATAAGGCCCTGACAACTCACAATAAGATATTGACTTTGATATCTACATATATGTATGTTGGATATAAGAAAAACATGGGATCATTTTATAGGTTGACAATATTCCAAATTTTCTAAGCAACAAACGAATACATGACCAATTCAGTGTAAGGGAGCCTCTTGTTACCTTTTACAGACCTTTCGTCACAATCCCTCCAAGGGTCGAAAGTAAAATGTTAAAGGCTTCAGCACACTAAAGTTTTGCCGTTTTGAACAATCGAATGTATTCAGTTACATGTACATCATATTTGAGGTTAATCCAAAAAGCAGTATCTGATAGATGAATGTGTGGTGATTTATATGCTTATTATGCATGAATATGACCTGAAAGATAGGACGATTGTACCATGTTGTAATATTACACTTACACACACACACTTTCATTGTTCAATTATTGAACACGGGACTAATCTAGTTGTAAAGATAATACAGTTTAAGAGCAAATGTATCATGGTGTCCATGTGTGTGTTGAAACACTTCGCACGCCTTAAGGAATGTAATGAAACACTAAGAAATCTGAATAATATTGTTATACTATCACTACCGCATTGTATGTATGTATGTACATATGTATATATGTAAGTATATTTATATCTCGTTTATAATTATTTTAGGAAACTTATACAATACTCTTTCTTTGTTTCCCTGCCTAACAACCAAGAGAGCTGACGTGGAGATATAAAAATAATAAGATATTCAGTTACTCTCACCTAATAATTACGGGTTCAACGAAAACGTTTCTCATTTGGGGAGCTTTATTTCATATATATTTATTTTGGAAGCTCAAGCTCTTTGTGTGGGTATACCCTTACAACCTGTATCCGCTACTCACAGCCACTTTTGTCCACGTCGCTCACAACGGAATATTAAACGCCGGAACGAAGCGAAGCTGAAAGGCGACCGCTTGGACTCACCGTTGAACTATTAAAACTGGCTTTAGCGTGGGTTCCAATTCATCGGGTGCTCAAAATTTACCTCACATTAGTATAGTATCTCCATGTACGAAATTAGTTTATAAATTAAACTTTGAGAACCCTCTTGTTGAAAATTTCATTGATGATAATAAATTATTATTTACAAAAGCCATTGTTACCACTTTCAGAGCGTTTCTATGGTTATTTTATATGAATTAGATAACATACTGGATAATTGACCGATTGATAATTGGCTTCACAACGCTGTTTATTTAATTAAGTGTGTACTCTTATAGTGATGTAATAAATGATTTCGTTTTATTGATAATTTCATCATTATCGTCCTCATTAGCCTACTTCAGTCCACTGCTTGACACGATTTGACGTAGAACATTGATGACTTGATGATCTACTTATTATAATTACTCCGCCATGATGATGACGATAATTCAGACAATAAAATTGATAAAACAATAAGTACCTATTTTTATTACCTATTGATAAAACAATAAGTATCGACTAACAGTGGCTAGGTACGTGACAAATACATAAATGTATAAAAATATACATTCTTCTGGAACTATGGCATTTTATTCCGCACACAGTAATCAAATTGTTTCCTGTATATCTGTTAATCCATTTGTTTTATTTGTCCAAACAATGGCCGATCTTTATATCCGTATTCTGTTGTGCATTGTAACATCGATTGAGATCTGAGGGAATGTTGCATACATTTATTATATATAAATATAGCCTGTCATAAGAACGTACATGTATATAGGCATATACGAAAAAAGCGGGTCATTTTTCCAGAGCTCGAAGTACAGAACCTAATAACATAAATTTTGTAAAGGATAAATAAGTTTTCCGTATGACGTACGAACCCACCTATTAGGGTCCTTTCAAATAGATCGGTTCGTAGAGCAAGGCACAATTTGATCGAATTTGAAATAGAATTTCAAGACTTTGCAATAAAAAGCGGTTTTGCGTTTCAGCTATATGGCAATTAGATGTTCGAGTACAAACAAAACAATTAATCTATCATAAAAGAATTAAAATGTAAAAATAGATTTAATTAAAATACGAACATGGTAAAGTTCTATTTTTAACACAGATACGAATGTGTCTGGAGAACCATCTATTCGAGAATTCAATTTCCATTCCAAGAAGTAAAAGAGGCCGAATGTTTAGAACCCGCAAGTGTTCGCAACATGGATTTAAATTTTAAGCAGCCAACATTGCATACTAGAGTTACGAATTGTGACATTGTTGTCTAGTAGTCTAACAGTACTTACCGGTATTAAGGCTACATTTTTTATTAAAGAGGGTTTATTTAACGTTGAAGTGAGCTAAGTTTAATGTTGTAACGCAAAAAAAATTGTAAAGACTAGGTGTATCTTCTCGAAGCGGTAGGTAGAAGAGTGGGAGTGCCGTGTTATAGGGCATTACGCAAAGACCCGCCTGGGGCTGATAAACGATTTCTGCAGAAGACAAGCTGATTCGTGTACTGAGAAGGTTTTATGCGCGATAACAGTTCCGCAGAGAAGTATATTGTAATCAGGTGAAACCCTTTTATTTTTTTACGACAGGCTTAAAGTGTTCAATAATAAAATATGTCGTTAAATTAGCAGACGTAAATGATCTATAAACCACTAGTCTTATGGTGATGAAAAATCCATAACTGACAATCATGTTTGCCACGGATTCTCAAACTTCATGTCACTTACGGAACATCGTGGGAAACAAGTTTGTTTTGTCACAATGGTTCCTTTTACCGCTATAGTGATCAGATGTTATCACTGTAACACAAATCAATACTTATAAAATGCTTGGCACGCTACTCCGCAAACGAAACGCCTAATTCAATCTTCCACTAGAGGGACGACGTAAAGTGTATTCTAGCACTTAAGCGTATACCCAATTCATTATTATAATTCCTAATTAATTAAAGCGTCTAGGTTTCAGCCTTTATCGACGTTGCCTTTGTTAAGCCTGAATTTAATCTAGCGCGGATACGTAACGTAAGCCTTGGGTTCGAATCCAAAATAATATGATTTTCGAAAACTGACTGAGGTTGTTTCAGTCTTGAGTCTAAAAACCGCATAACAATTTCTTATAAATTGTCCAATTGTAATATTAGACATTATTATTATTACATCATCACACCAGGTAATACGAGGTAGGCAGAGACCACCAAGCTAACTTTGTTACCACAAAGAGTTATTTATAGCATACTAACTTCTGCTCCTTGAAATTGTACATCCCTATCCCTAATATTAGATTTTCATTTGTTCTACACAAAGGTTTCCCTGTACGAGGTCGTTTCTCTACCAATGAGGTCACTCTTTGTTCACTCGGCAAATATAGACTTTCATCGATATATTTATCTAAACGGTTTAGCAATAACGTATATAAATGTGGACATTTTATTATGAATACACACAAAATTTAAAAGTAACATTACGCCCGTACTTCCTCGAATTGGTAGGCAGAGGAGGGCAATAGTCAGTCTTTTCACTTTCTATGTTATGTTTCTTGGAATAAGAGGTGAGCCGATTGCCATATACCAGACGAATAAATTGAATATCTTAATAATATTTTAATTTATCGTTAATAATAACAGGGCCCGGGGTTTCTAGAGCTTGGCACAAGAGCGGCCAAGCTCTAGAAAGTTCGTCGTCAGTGGCAACACGTCGGCTGCGTCTTATATAAAAGTTCCCACGTTACAAGTTTTAAGTCAGTTGCGTCTTTGTATTAGTCGCTAAATGCAAACCAATTAAGAAGTAATAGTCACTTCAGGCACACGTAGCGTAGGACGCCTCCAGCTAGGTGGAGTGACGATATATGCAATGTGGCTGGGGGCGGTTGGATGCGACGAGCTGAAGATTGTGCTCAGTGGCGTATTATTGGAGAGGCCTATGTTCAGCAGTGGGCGGGAGTGGGCTGATGATGATGATATTGATGAGTCACTTTAACGATATTGAAATTACTTCGATTGCATATGAGTTACTTATTCGCAGTTCAATGTGTTTAGCGAATCCTTTGAAAATATATGTACATATCGCTTTCATCGAGTCAGAAATGTATAAACTTGCACATGGGCCCTAAGGGCTCAAAGTAGCTGTCTGTATTCGTTATGCAAATTAATTCTTTAGTGTAATTAACGGACATCAATCGTTTTGGTCAAAAACTCGCCCTTTTTAAAACTAGAGATATCGTTATTTATCTATGTATAATTCCAAACGCAATTCTACTATATTATTACTTTTCAAACTACCCTATGTTAAATGTTATATTTAATTCTTTTTCGCCTGCTTAGTAATTCCATCATTACAGACAGTACCTGAGTTCAGCCTGCAAAACAAATAGCCACGATTCCATTCAAGTAAGAAAATCATACAACGAAAATCATTATATTGTATTTACTGAAAACAATATTAAGTATTCAAAATATTAAGCATTCTAAGGTGGCGAGACCAGGGGGAAAAGCGAGGTCATTTGTTATTTTCTTTACTCACTACCTAAATCAGGCTGGGCTTAGCGGGCATGTAGGGGTTGATAGCATATCCATCAGGATTACACGCGCTTTCACTGGTATGAATTCACACTCGATTGCATTCTCATATCCTCGCACGTGTAAAAAAATAAATCCATAGCCGGTTCCACTTTTCACCAACAGTACCTATTTACTGTAAGACACAATGGATGCTATAATTAAATACACCGCAGAATAAAAAGGAGAAGTTTTTATTGCAAATTTAAATAATATTTTTCGTTATCATGTATAAAATAATCAAGGCTTGCTTAATCAAGGCTGTACTTTGTTACCGTTATCATTCGTCCGTTTTAACCGTCCCTTAAGGGGTGGTAGAGCGAAAAAAAATCTCTTCCAACATCACTTGCTCAGATGTGTCAGAAGAGCATCTATAACGACTTTAATCAATGCAGAGGAGGCAAAAGAAGACTGCCAAGACCATAGCAAGTATAAATCCCTGATCTCTGCCTACCCCTATGGACAATAGGCATGGCAACGTTTATGTACGTTCTTCCTCAGATCTATGGTACTCCATTCAAGCTGTTCGCGTGAGGGTTGGCGAAATCACAGGTAAGTGGTAAAAGAGAAAAGTCGGAAGCTGTTGAGACGTCCTTATACCGTAAACGAGAAGCCTTTACGTGTCGGCTATTGCTTTCCAGCCCGTAAATTTTATTTCGTAGCCACGGCTTTTTTTCTCTTAAGAACGTAAAAAATAATATGAATCGTTTGGAATAATGAATATAATACTTCCATTAAACATTTACGTTTATAATATAAGGTAAGGTGTTGAATTAGTTTAGTACCTACGAGTACATAT
>DWEE01002456.1:0-11594 GCA_018245755.1 Parelbella macleannani
TACGTAAAAAATACTCTCTCGGCTATTAATAATTACTTCCAAAAGGGGGAGTGTAATGGATTGTATCGTTTTATTTATTGCTCAAGTTTGAATCCGCTAAATGAAGTGTATGAGAAATGTTCAAGTATTTCCAGAGTTTGCAGAACGATGTATTTTACGAGTGAGTCTGACTTTATTTATGTTAATGCTTTCTTTAGATAGCATTTATTATTTGTTGAGCTAATTTAAAAAATGGAATAACATACAGTTAACACATCAAGTCTGTTCGGATATAAAATATTTAACAATCTGTGCTCTCTGCCTATCTTGCAAAGCACATGACGTGACGATATAAAAGTACAGATTATATCTATTTTTAAGTTATACGCCTACATATACTCACAAAGATGGACAATTTTATTGCAACTGTGCCCACCCTCACGTACTGTAAATAATAAATAACAGTTTACAGTGAATTCAGCGCACGGGTATCCTCTGACTTGCACACACACGAAGGCAGTAATATAACCTTCACACAGGGAAATGTTAGTTTCGCAGGAAATCGACTCATTGCGCAGTAGAGTATAAAGACCGATATGCAATGCTAAGACGGGTATTAGTTGTGCTGGGTTTAAACTGAACATGTTAAATAGAATGTGCTTTTAGATCAGACCTTAAATAAGTATAGAATTTCGTTCAATATTTTGCTTCATGTAGATCTCTTTAATAGTATCTAGTAAAGGGCACAAGACAGACAGTACCCTAAGTATGTAACAGTAAAATTCGTGACTTTGAGTGTTTTTCTTATATATGGGTACTTATACTATATTGCCATTTAAAGTAAATAAACAAATTTCATATGATAATACTAAAAGGTTTAAGGGTAACAATACAATGAAAACTTATAGCCAGAGCAAAAACATAGTTATTGCTTTAGGCGTTTTCGTGGCGGTATATTTGAATAACGCTATTGGAATTAGGAAATCGTTAACAGAACATTTCACTTAGAATTCACCCTTACATTTACATAATGTATTGAACGGGTAGCCGTGACGGTAGAATAAAACATGCAGAGCCAATAAGAAATAGACGTGGCTTTCCAGCGCTTAGCTGAACTCGTGTGTGTTTGCAATAATCTTGCTTAATGTCACAATGCTTTAGGAGATCTATAGAAGTAAATGTAATTTGCTTTACAAAAAGTAACGTAGGAAACGCTCTGACGGTAATCTGTTATTAATTTGTGATCGTTGCTTCTGGATTGTATTGCTTGTAGATTTACTGTTGAACGCTTTTCCCGATTTGAAAATAAACCCTTATTGTCTGGAAGAGAAACTTGAGGGCTTTTGATTATAAGTGCCTAGTTTCACAATCAAAAATTAAGTATAGTGAAACATAAGATAACAAAGTACACATTTGAGTGGGAATGTTACTTCTACATAAACTAATTGTCAACCAGAGATAATATGGGGATTCCGGGGGTTCAATCTGGTACTGCCCCCCCCCCCCCCCCTTACTGCTCTACAGTCCCCACTAATTCAGAAACCTGAACCATTAGCAGAAAAACAGAAAAATAAATTGAAGTTAAAGTATATACTTAAAAACTTTTGTTATGTAATAACATGTGGATATTTCATGTGCCGTGTCTGCTGGACGATGTTCTATATCTGTATCTCATGGGCGTTTCCCTTGGTTTCCGAAGCACTGCCCAGGGAACAGTAACAACCGTACGAATGTAAATTTGGAAATTTACGAGTGATTTTTGAAACGTGCAATGTGCGGTTTGAGCGATGTTACGTACGAATAACATTTCCATACTGTTTTTAGGTATATTTTTATTTATATATTCTATACCTACATAAATAAAAATTAACGCTGATGCATCGTTGATTGGAAGGTATAATTTTGTTACAAATTCTTTAGCCCAGTAGAAATGAATAGTGACCGATTGATTCTGTTCACACCCAGGACAAATATTGACCAATTTTTTCACTTAACGAAGTGACTCCATTTTATAACTTCACTTAATACGAAATTTAATCGACTGTTAAAATATTTTTATACTGTAGGCAATAAGCTCAGCTGAGAGGATTATAGTAATCTCAGCCACGAGTACGAAACGGCTATAACAGCGCTAAATAAAATTTTACACATAATAATTGATATGTGGTCACGTTAACTGTGCCATTGTGAGAATAGCAATTACAATGAACGATTAACTCTGGCACAAATTACTGGTGGTATTACAGACCGCGAATAATTACATTCAAATTAACGTGATAATATAATATTAAAAACGGCTGGCACATTATTGTAATTTTATTATTGCAACTGAATACGAAACTTATATGAAAATATAAGACCATTTTGAGCGTTGAAATTATTAGTCCGCCGATAGAGAGTAGTCACAACGAGAATTGGATTCTGCTTAGGAAAATCAAATGATAAATGGTATTCTACAAAGCCAAGTATTTTGATATTAATAAATTGATGACAATAACGAGACTGCTCCGCACCATTTAATATCGTAATATTACGGTTACGTCATACAATCTGCCAGAGTTGGGGCTGATATAGTCGGTCTTAAGTCTAACGACCAGTGCAGTGAACTTCGCGTCCTAACAGATTGTCGCACTTCAAAGATACAAAGATATAAACTGCAGTCATTTATTTCGGCTAATATCATATACCTACAATAGAATACAACAATAAACTAAACTACAATAAAACGAACATCACGCCTGTAATCCCCGAAGGGGTAGGCAGAGGGGTGTACTACACCCCCACATTTCACCAGTTACGTTTAGGTCCCATGGAATAGGTGGTGAGCCTATTGCCATACACCGGGCACTGATCCAGACTCCGAGTCACTAAACGAAACATACATAATGACTTTTATATTACATATATGACACATATGTAATATGAAATAAAACAAAATCATCATTTGCGGTACAGGCAAGCGTCCACGTCGTAAACGAAAGTACAAAACTAACAGTAAAAATACAAAGTAAACATTGAAGTATAAATATTTTCATAATAACATTGCATAAAAATTAAATTGGATTTTGGTATAGATATGTGAATGCAGATTGTAGATATGTGAATGTTCACGTTGTCAGAACAATACTCAGTTTGATTGACGAAATCGACGCGTGACTCATTGCACTGTAGACAAATAGTAACTTCATGGGAGCAAGATGAATTATTTAACATTCCAATGTTATTATTAATTAGTGTACGTGGCTGCTGCTGTTTTTTTAACTTCTGTATTCTCTATGTGGAAATACAACGGCAGTTATGCAAGGATAGAGATGTTTGGCACTCCATGTTCTATCTGTCCTATAAGGGACCTGGAGTGAAGATAAGTATGTATGTATTATTTATATTCTTTATTCTTTGTTCTGTATTTTTAAACTTTAATTGTTACGGTATAAATGAATATTTGAAAACGCCTAATATATTGAGCTAACTTTTGTCAAAAAAGCTATGAAAGGTATTTTTAAAATGTACTAAGTTTTTGATGTTTGGATTGCCGTAAATTTTCTGTAGTCTCAGAAAAGATCAAGACTTGTATTAATAAGCGAGTATCAATAGAAAAAATCTTTATAATAGAGTTTTAATAGAAACAACGTACGAGAAGAGAGCCTAAATTGAATCCCAAATCATAATGAGCAACTTGAGACCGCGTGGAGCTATTGAACGCTTTTATGACGCTGTTCGTTTGATCCCGTCCGAAAGAAAATTGTTCAAAGTTATCATACCAATTTAGTTCATCTGAAACTCTTTTACACATCGTAATTTTACAGCGAAAATGTACGTCTGTCTGCTGTCTCAAATGGAATGAACAATTTTCATCTATTAGCTAAACTGCCTTTTAAAAAATATTAATTTTTATCCTGAATTTTCGATAAAATTGTATGTTGTACATTTCATGCTCCTAAATTTAATAAAAAGCGATTTTCCGTATTGTATATTGAAGTTAATTTTTTTAGAATTACCTAAATATTAACTGGTAATCAAGTTAACCAGCGACTGTCAAAATGTTGATCACACAAGAAAACGCATTATTTTCTGTGCAAATTAAAACAGCACTGTGCAAATTGAGTATTTTCATAATGTTCTCTTAGTGTACACCCTTTATAGAGATGTATCCAATTTATCAGGGCGGGAGAACGCCGCGCGGAGCACTCAAAGGTTCAATTACGAATGCTCTCTAATTAGTTGTTTTTCCGTGGGACTAAGCTCTCGACAGGAGCGCGAAGACGTGTAGCTGCAATCTAAACTTGTACGAGAAACGGTCCCGAGGGAGCGCAGCCGTAAGCAGTGATAATCCTCGTGCTTGCCACATTCAGTTCGAGAACATTGGTTTGTTTCTATGTGTTTTATAGGATAGGTGAGCAATCTACACTAATGGCGTTGATAACTTACTGTAGTCCGTTCCTGCCTTTCGTTTCTGATGTCTCAGGTTGGAATCGTAGCACGAGTGAAGGTCATTACAAATTTATATGATGATTTTTATGTTAATTCTATTACAATTGTTTATTAAAACAATAATAATTTTTAACTACATAATACACATAACAAACATAATTTATGGGTAAGCCCCAGAAATAAATAGTATCCACCAATAGAATAACGACGTGCGTTGCGCTGACCAAGTATAACTAAACTGCGTTCTTGCAACTTTCTCCGTAGCTGTCTCGGGTTTTTGAAGAAGTGTTCGAAGTAAGTTTTTAAACCCAAGATGATCTCGATTGTATTGAATAACATTGACATGAAAATAGTGCTAAAGATACCAAACTAAAACTCGATATTTTCTTCTATAAGGAGGTTTTATATATTAGATATGGTAGTTTATGAATATGTCATGTCTTTAAAAATAATTGTGCGCTTAAATGGATAAATGAAAATAGACTTGCGAGTATTAAGAAAGTAATGAATGTAAAAGAATCGCGTTTGGTCTGAAGTTTAAAGGATTACAAATAAGCACTAGTAGCTCTCTGCTTATCCCATGAAATCGCCGGTGTAATGATATTGTAATAATGTCTAGAGGGGCGTGGATTTACGAAGATAATTATGACTGTGGAAGAAGTATAATATGTCTGTAATGATACAGATATTTGGCACTCGGTGCACGCAGCCTACATCATAAGGGACTTGGTGTGATTGTATAATAATAACTACATATTTTGATCATGACACATTTATAATGGGCCTCTTGATTTGGTATTTAAAAACGATCATTGCGATTTGACGGCTTCTATGACATTCCAGATTTTTTTTACGAATTACAACACAAGACAATTATCTTATTGATAACCACCAGAAATTCTTCATAATTAATTCTGTCGCTTTGCTATTTTGTTATGAATTCGAGAAATGGCGATTGTAAAGTATTAGCAGTAGAGTTCCGAAGTAACGCTAGCAGCCGGATCGGAGGTTGGAAACTTATTAATACAATTTGTGCGGTTCGTGCACGTGCGCGGACTTCCCCAGTTACAAGGATCATTAAAAATAATACTTGGTTTCTCATAGATTTGTAAGAATTTATTTCAATTATGTTAATGTCAATTGCATTGTACTGGAAACAGGCTCAATTCCTATGCTATTTGATGTACAACTTGACGGTTAGAAAATGGGAGTTATAACATATTAGGGTAATATGTATGATTGTTAAGTTTTTCTTGCTTTCTTCACAACGTGACTATTGAGCATATCTTATTATTTCAGGTTCTAAAAAAGCATCTTTACTTATATTTTTATTGCATGTTTTCTCAAATATCGAAAAGTAAGTAAACATTTTGTATTACATATGTATGTGTAAACATAACTAAATTCTCTACGCACATACCTAATAATAAGTTAGGCATGAACATAATATATGTATGTAGTTGGTGGCGTTCGGGCAGTGTGCTCAGACTTGGACGGTCTTGCTGCCGCTGGATATAACATGACCGATGCAAATTTACATTAAGTACAATGCAAACGTTAAAGAAATATAGATTTAAAACAGACATTTTAATAAAAAAAATAACAAAATAATAGTTTAATCATTAATTGGACTTGCAGTTAACGATATAACTAGAGTGTTTTAACTGAACATTGGAGAACAGTAAAATTGCGACTATATAATAATGTCAGGATAGAACATTCCTATATATCACTGAATGTTTTTCATAAAATGAAATTTTAAAGTAACATCTCGTCAGTAGGTTGATAATAAACTTAAAACGCAAATATGTGCAAATTATTATCATCTTTCTTTTTACAGAGCCGAGGGGTTCAGGTGTGACTGAAAAATATCATTACGATACTTGTTGTGTGACTTTTCCAATAGGGAATAATACGATCCAACATCTATATAATAAGTAATCCCGATTATATATATGTAAGTACATACCGTGAACAAAAGCGATTAAAATAAATCGGATTTTGCCATCGCCGAGCGATATATAAAAAGTTGTTAAGTTAGGCTCGTAGAGGTTACATATAACTTGTTTCTGCTACAAAGTAATCAATTACAGTATTCATTACATTACAAGTTTTTAATATTATATTTTCCAAAAGTCAATGTCAATGTCAAAGCAAATAAAAGAAGTAAACCAGTCTTTAAAGAACAAAAGGACAGTGTTGTCATGATGTTTTCCATCGTCATTAAGTCAGTAATATTTAAGCGTAGAAACGCACCTGATTTAATAAACTGTGTACCAGAATTTAGTGTTTATACACTGTTCTAGAAAAGTCTAGACAGAAAAGCTCTGACAGCTGAGCGTGAAGCTGACATTCAACTTACTAATCAATAACTAACTGCTTACTAATAAGTAACTGCTTATTTCAGACACAATGTTATAACTAGAAAAAATGTCTAACATTTTATAGTAACACAATAATGTCATTTCATGTCCCGCGATTACTTATATTGAATAATCAGTTCGATATTCCGTTTCAGAATAAGTACAACATGAACATAATGTTTAAAACACAATATTATTCGAACACATACACAGGTAAGTGTGTCTCAGTCAATGTTGAAAACGTTCTCATTTCAAATAGCGCCGTATCCTTGCCCTCACTCATTTCTCCACGACTTTAGCGCTTGCCACCTCGATCTTATAAAATTTTATCGAGCTATAAGAGGTCGTTAAACGCGGGATGGCCTGCAAATGCGTTTATCGGAACACTTCACTGATATTGTCGTAATAAACGTACAGCTTCATGGCAATTAATAAGCCTCCAGAGTCTTGTGAAAGAATTTTCAGCGAGAACGATTTTTCATCGGATGTTTGTTTTAACGACGTTTAATTTGCAATTTACATTGTAATAAGTTGTAGCAGGTTTTAGTTGCTGATCTGACTAATATTAGAAATGTTAAATACATATGTACGTAAATTACATATGGTATATTTAAAATTTGAAAATTTTTCACCCTGAAAAACTTATTTCACCCCATTTGTTTTCTCCAACATCGTTATGAATCATCACTATCATCCCTTTTATAGTTCCACTGTTGAACACGAGGCTATTCTTAGTATGAGAACGGTTAAGGCCAGTCATGCTGCAATCTGGCGCACTGGCTACGAACGTGGTAACAGGTTTTAGACACCTTACAGAACATTATGGAGAACTCTAAGGCGAGCAAGTTTCCTCAAGATATTTTCCTTCAGCATTACAGTAAATGATATTTAATATTAAAAACACGCGCACACACGAATCCACTCTTCACTTTGCACTTATTGAATTTCGCCGAACTAAATTGTATTAGGAATAGTATTTAACTTTTTCATTGTAAGCATAAAAGTATTCATAAATTTGTCGCATGTAGTTAAGGTACTTATATCGCGCGTTACTTATAAGTATTGTCGGAGGTATTTATAAGTAACGCACATATTATGAATGTTATACAGAATAACTGGAGAACGCATCGCAATCGTAGCACAATAGGATTCCCTATATATAAATCACAATAGTACGAATATTCAAAACTGCCCTGATATCAGCCCGGTCGGGAATCGAACTCGTCAGAGTATGCCTGGCAGACCGGGATGGTCATTGTAACGCCACTTGAGTCTTTTTTTAGATCAAACCATCTGAGTACTCATAATTTCAAGGCTCTGGCGAATTAAAAGCTCAAACAAGTCTAGAAACGTGGTCACCAGTAATATTATACTAACCACTTCCATTTCTCAATCCATACTATGAAGCTGAACACGGTTATTATTGCGGGATGTATCCTTAGATTTCAATGACGTTTTGTACAAAAAGTCTTAAATTACTTGTACAAAATCTTAGGTATCATTCCCACTCAAAATGTCGATTATGGGCTATTCAATGTTAATCTACACCGAGAACACCATTTTAAACTGTTTCGTATAACTTGTCCGATAACGAAGTTACAAGCAGGAATGATAAATAGCTAGCTCCTTCCTTCGTCTAGCGATATTACGAACAATTTTTATACCTTCATAAAGACGGCCTCTTACACAGCTTATTAATAGGACCTTCGAATATATTAATCGTTTTGTCGAGAGATAATACACAATATTAATTTATTACGTCGTAAGTAACAGCGTCAGCTTTGTTTATAGTTGCCCATAAAATGTTTATATTCCCAATAATAAAAACAGTGTTTACTTATGTATGTATTGGAAAGAAATTAAGTAAGCAGGTTCTAGAACATGTACCCGGTTTGTCCAGTTCTGTACCACTACTGTCATTGCTAATAAAACAATTAGGGTTGCAGTCTGACAGGTGCGGAGATTTGCTAACGAGTAGGTACCTAAGTTATCAGGGTTAGCAACGCGTTTTAAAATACGACTGGTACAAATCAATAATAACCCCAATCATAATGACATACATATATTTATACATACATATGTAATTGCTAATTAACTAATGTAAATAGCAGTCCTGGCTCTCCATTTTCGCCTTCAATTGTAGGTACATCCGTGAGTGAAAACGGTGATTTGTAAGCACGGCCTTCTGTTTTGTTATTCTTATCACATGTAAAAACATTCAAACAGATCTCAGTCCAAGTTATCTTTGAGACCAGATACAGTTGTACCGTGTAACAACGTCTTAGCAAGACGCTTTCCTTACCACCAGGTGAGAATGCGGTCACATATAAGCTCATATCAACAACAAGAAACGCTTCATCCTGCAAGCTAATGGGGATTTTATATTTAGTCCGCTCACAAGTATACTCAGCGTTTTGATGGAAGGCTCTCCAAGCTCGCACAAGTGTTTTTCTCTGTTCAACATTCCGAAAATGTGTTTTTATTCGGTTTTCAGAAATTACGATTGCAACACAAATATGATTCTTATATTGGTTAATTGTTATTATTGTTATATATGTGTTTGTTATTTTGTCTGTCTGTGACAAACCAACGCAAGAACGGATCGACGTGATTTTGTACGTATAGTTATTATACTATACATTATTTAATTATTGCAGAATCACATGAGATATTTTTTAACCGAAAATTTACATGGTTTCCGTATGATTCAATTTCATGTTATATAATAGCAATAAAATAACAAAAGAGAATATGTAAGAAACGTATAATTAATTCATAAATCTAATAGCCTCAAGTGAAATATTGAAATTAACGCATGAATACTTTGACGAGTATCTCATTTATTTATCCTTTATTGTTGTTAACAAAAGGGCGGGTGTATTTAATACCAGTAGACTCATTACTGACAGATCATTAGCGATTTACATCAATCCATGAGTTAACAGATCATTAGACCTCAGTAGAGTATTAGAATTTCTTAGTTTTGTATTATTTACAGGCTGAATCTTACGCTATGGGTCTTACAAGCTCCGGCTCTGACAGGCGCAAATAAAACTCTTCAAAGGAAATGTTTTACTGAAGAAGACATAAATAGGTACAGTAAGGTCGGAGCGCAGTATGGCGACGCTGGCACGCAAGATGATCCGATCGGCGTTGGTAAACAAGCCTCTCGGATTACGTCAACATGTTATTACAAGCTACAAGGAAAACTCGTATTTTTTGTAGGCTTTGATTTTTTCGTTTTGATTTCGATGTCTTGTACGGCTCCAAATTTTTTGATCTTTTTTAATTTTGTTCCACACTTAACTTCATTTTCTTTATTTCATTACGACCCACATAGATATATATACATAACATTTATTGTCGATATCACATTCATCATCAGCCTACTTCCGCCCACTCCTGGACATAGGCCTCTTCAATGGCACGCCACTGAGCTCGATCTTCAGTTCTTCGCATCCAACCAATACCAGCCACTTCGCGTATATCGTCACTCCACCTGGCTGGAGTTTTGAAGGAATTTAATCTTAAGTATCGACGTAACGTACGCCAAACAGTAGATGCTGCAGATGAAGTACAGCCAGTTTCCATCGGAACATCATTTGGGACATTTTTATTCAGGAGTTACAAGTCGGACACACCATGGTACTTTCGCGGTTATATTATGGCCATATTAGTTCATTATATGAAATATAAGAAGTAGGAAAATGTTGACTTACATACTCGTAAATGCTGTACCTACACCACTTTCCCGTGAACATGGAATGGCGCGAATTAAATCTTTACCTGCAAAGAAAAAATCAAATTAAGACATTTTATTTTCAATGCTGGACGAATAGAGTATCTTATAATATTGAAATAGTTATATTTGTTTGTTATTTCATGGATATTTAAATCTTACATTACAAAACAACTATGGTCGAACAATATATTCAGAATGTTATAACGTTTTAACAACCCTTTAATAAGTCCACTAACAAAGTTACCAGTCGTAGTGAAATAGTTTTAGAGCCTAGTCTATCATCTTGAAAAAGTACAGATTGGCAAGCTTCACATACCAGAAAACATGATAAAAACTGTAACATGTGCAAATACCCTGACAATGTTTCCCTTCAGCAATGTAATTTGTAACAATTAATATTATAACGCACACAACGTGAACTCGTGTGCCGCGATTTGAAGACAGAGCCCCGGAGGCTGAAATACAATCCTCCACGCTGTCACTGCCACTATAACAATATTAATTTCTATTATCAATAATATTGTATTACGTAGATAATAGACCGACGCACAGTGATATTACTTTTATTGGAATTTGTTAATAAATAGTTGGACGCTTTCGCTTCTATCTCAACAAAGTTGATATGTTAAAAATATTATCTGAGATCAATGAGTAGTGTAGAGGACATTTTTAAAAGATATATGTTAAATTTCTAAAATTTTGAAGTGGTTTATCTATTCGATGTTTAGAGATTAATCTGACGTCTCGTATTAAGAACGACTGCAAATAAAATTATGATAGGATTTATGTGACGGTGATCTTTTAAGGCAACGAGGTTAAAAATATCATCATCGGCATCCTCATTATCATTATCACTGATGATAATTTATCATCATCATCAACTTTTTTATTGTACCACATTTGGACACGAATCTGCTCTTAAGTTAATAATAGTTAAGACCCTAATCTGCGACTCTGGTCAAATATGGGTAGAAGCCAAATATATGTATACTGAACTGAATACAAACTAATATAAATATATGCAATATGAAGTGCATATTCAAGCGTGTGAAAGCAGAGTGAGAAAAAAAAACATAATA
>DWEE01002457.1:0-11591 GCA_018245755.1 Parelbella macleannani
ATTAATTATCATGCTCTATTTAATTAATTACCCTTTACCACTATCTCGAACAACGTCAACAACACGCTCACACTGAGCCAATGTCACGAACACAACGTGAAATTTACAACTCCAGGTCATGCCCAGGTCTCCTCCACTTGTGCCCTACTTACCGCTGGCTTCGTCGCAAATTTACACCGAGATACATACACCCTAAATCTAGCATCACCGTTGCGGAATTATTAAACCACACCCAACCGCTTAGCGATGTACGGACCGCGCGAAAGAACAAATGCGATATTACGCCTGTAATCCTCGAAGAGGTAGGCAGTAGTGAAGTAGGCTCCGGCGTTTCACCACTTACATCAGTTTCACCAGACCCTATTGCGTAACAAGAATAATGTCGGAATTTCCTACAAATCCATTTATTCTGTTTTAAAAATAGCACCAAAATTACAAATTAATACATAGGTACATTACCCTAATAAGGCGATCGGAGTAATAACGGTGCCAAACAAGTGAGCGCTACCCTGCAACTAACTAAAACTATATGTATGACAGTATGATAGCATTAGTCTGCTTCGAACAGATATTATAATTTAGGCAAGTGCTATTTTTATGAACCACAATGGTAATATAACATACTCGTACTACAAACAAAACCTTATTAACAAATTGACATGATTACAATGTCATTGACAAGCTTAATATAGAGACAAAGAATAATCAGTGAGAGATAATAATCGTCACAGTGAATAAAAAATGAAAGATGTAAGAGTATCTTAGTCTATGCTGTTGACAAACTCATCAATGACATCTGACACAATGATAAAATAAAATAATGATGCACTTAAGTAATTATATAACATTGGAAATTTTATTAACTTTTTTGTTATAGTGACGATTATTAAAAAAGCATGTCTAACTATCTCTTGTCTCGAAAACTCTCAGCTTTTGGACACTGATTCCTTGTTATAATGAGAGTATATTATATCCATATGTATGTAAATATATCTTACGACCAGTTTTTATGTTTCTTATTTTCGCATCAAAAACCTCCACGCGAGAGGTTCGCTGCGCAGGCCCGTCATAAATCCCCAGTGAGATATGGCGCCAGTCGTAAATTAGCAGCTGTGATTTCTCAGGAAAGGTCCACGATTCGCGCAGAACCGAGAAATGACCGGAAGAAGGTCGGCCTGCGCGGTGGACGCAACGCAGGGCGTACGAGCGTGATTTATAAAAGTCACTCGGATAAAACTCGAGGTCACAAATACCGGATTTGTACTGAAACGGCCACATACACCACGGTCTTATCTATTGTTCTTTCCGCCTACCTATGTATGTTACGCAGTTACCAATTGTTTGACTCTCGAATTTAGTACAGCGAGATACGATAACAATAGAGAACTTATAAAAAATAGAGGCCGATTGTAAATTAATTATTATTGTAAAATACAAGGTAGAGATGTATGATTTCTTTTTACAAATCCAATTCAAATAAAACGTGAACGAATTCAAAACGTATATATACACAATATTGGCAACTGTACGAAAAAAACATCTACTTTAATATTGATTAAAATAGACATACTTTTGAACAACGTAATTAGAGTATAGAAAGCCGATTACACTGAAAGTTCCTTACAAGTTTTATTGTATCAAGTACTTTATTCGGTCGTATGCACTTCACTATCAAACATACAAATATTACCTATAGTACATATACGTATAATATTTAACCTTCTAAGCTACTTCCACATAACACTTACCATTTTTTATTTAATATAGACCAGCACTTGATTACAACCTTGCCTGATGGAAAGCAAAGGTGTGGCCTATGATGTAGCAAGACCGCTTACTATCTATTTACCTTTTCTACCACAATTCTTTAATAGCGATTCTTCTACAATTAATATATATACGAGCACCGGAGTTATAATCGATAGCATTAGCGAGCACGGCACCGGCTGATCGCGTGAGCGCGAATTCCACGTTCTAATTACACCGGCTTTTTCTCCGGGGAACTACGAATCGTGTAATATCAACAGAAATTAATCGTGTGTTTACTTGCCCGACCGCCCATCCAGGATTACACTAAGCACTCGTGTTTATTTACCTACCGTTGTCGTGTGGACTGTGCTAATTTGTATGCGAATAACGTACATACGCTCGATTTACTAAACTGTATACAAAGTATTTTAAGAGGATTATATTTTTTAATATTTTCTGAGGATAGTACCTACTTTTTTGTATCGCCTCTCTTTACACACTTAAAAACCAGTAGAAAATGCAACTTAACATTCATACCGTCATTTATACTTAGAAGTGTTTATATTTCATAAACATTTAATATTTATACTTCATTTTCTGCGTCACATCGCTATTGAAATTCCCTAAAAAGCTTCTTGTAAGGCTAAGTTAGAAAAACTAACACGTATCATGTAAACGTGCATCATGTCACGTCATAGCCACATACAAACTAACAACATAACTATATCAACAGTATAATAAAACAACAACAAGTCTTAAAAACACTTTAAAAATATACGACGTTGAGTCGAAAGTGCCGTGACCAAAACAAAAAGTATAGGTACACATCAAATATTTTATTAAGAACCATTTTCAAAAAGAGGCGTCTATCTGTCTATGCAACGAGCTGTTTGACGAACCAACGAACAGTTAAACAACGCTAACGGTTTAGTCTAGGAACATTTTAACGGATACAGCCACGCCGTTATAATGGAACATGAGTAGAACGGAAATAATAGGTTCCTTCCTATTTTCCTTCCATTATTAGAAACACGTCTTAAAGTAATCATTAGATGCCACTTCAGCGTTAAACACCTACGAGATATCTGTAACCGCGAATTAAATATAGTTTTTATTATCCTTTCTTATTACGAATAATTAATTGGTAAACCAATTTAAAAAAAAACAAACTAATAAAAATACGTAACATAAAGCTTGTAATCTTTGTAGGCGAAGGCAGAAGAGCGTACTGTACTACACTCCCATGTTTCACCAGTTACCACCTTTTAAGTCCCATGGAATAGGTGGTGATGGGTATACCTACTGGTAGACGCGGTAACGTTACAATAGCTGGCGATGACTCACATTTCCAACACAGTTAAACATATCGGTTTATAAAAACACGATATTTTAAAAATACTTGTGTTTTTACAAAAATACCGCGAGATTCTTAAAATTGATACGAAAAATAAACAGTTCAGAGGTTTCGTTGTGCAAACTGTGAAAATTGAAAGGCGACGTGGATTTATCGACCGACAACAATCTGACGTCAAATATTTGTACGCAACCATTAAGGTCGTGGCAGACGAGGTTATAATATATATTAATATTCTGTGCTAAGGCAGATGGTAGCGGCTGGACTAGTTCTGCAGAGGATCAGGTGTGGTGGCACACCTTGGGAAAGGCCCATGTCCAGCAGTGGAACCGTAAATATTATATGCCTATATTAGGACACATCGGCGCTTTCCATCAGGCGGGATCGCGGATAAACGCTAGCCGATCATACGATGAAATAATATTTATATTATAGCACACTACCGTATACGGTAACTATACCGTAATATATTTCTTTACAGCATTTACTGCGTTTAATATATCTTGCTATACCAAGATATATCTTGCTATATCTGTTCACTTATTTTAAAGAATAAACAAAGAAATATATAAAGCTGATGTGATCAGTCGAGTGTAACTATAGAAAATATATGATAATATGCCTCGCTATATATACATAGTTCAGTCTACGATGACCTTTACGCTGTTCCAACGGAATATTCGTGTAGCGAGAAAATGGCCCTTTGAGCGTGTTTTCGTTACGTTGGGTGAAGTTACAAAGGCTGTTGATGATATTCGAAAATCCTTGCAGTGCGCTCGCCACGAAAATTGTTCTTTGTGTGCGCATTTCTATAGATAAGTATATCGATTGGATGAAATCTGATGGCAAATATTTGTGTCCAACGTTGTCTCAACAGGCTAATCATGATATCGATAACGGAATCGTTTGAGCGCGTTATCAAAAATTCTGATTGAGTTATTGCGAAATAGGATTATCAAAATTCACATTTTCATAACTGCCCTGCATAATGAACAGTGAAGCTGACAAATATAATGTCCTACTACCTAATGTCCTACTTCCAGTTGTGAAAAACAACGTAATATTCTCCTTAGCAATTAATCATCTAGAAATGTATACCTACATATATTGTGCGTCAGTTCAATACCAGGAAACATTTTGATTAGCATGTTTTCGTCTCTACGTATAAATCTAAGAAACAGGTAAATTATTCAATATTCTAAACAACACAGGATAATAGTCGAGAATAAAATCGTTATTTTAAAGCAGTATATTAAAGAAATATTATATTAACAAGGTAAGCAAACAGAAAACTAAAAAGCACACATGAAATTTTTCAAGACCGTACAAGCAGCAATCTCATTATTAATTTAATACAATTGAAATCCCAATTAGAGCAGTATCGAGATCCAGTATCTCGTACACAATATAAATTGTTATTAGAATGAATAATCTATGCGTAATTTCAAGTGCAAATTGCAGACATTGGAAAATTGCAAAAATACTGTATGAATAGCGCTTACGTTAATTGTGTTGTTGTAGGTGTGCATTAGCCGTTTTTGCCGCTACGCTGAGAAAATAAATACAAAACAAACACGCCACCTAGCGGTACATTCAATTTAACTGTGGGAGAAATTCAATTTCCTTAGTCCCCATTACAATGCAGGATACAGTCATTTTAAAAAGAAAAAAAACCATATAAGTGTGTGATGTGCAGTCTTGGGAAAGTGTCAACCACAAATATTAATTTAAACGAATGGGCTGTTCGAAAGTGTCATATTTAGATGCATACGATTTGAAACTAAGCAAAATAATGAACGCTTAAATCAATAAAATAATAAAAATGTAAAAAATATCACAACTTCAATTATGTACCACTTCAAGGTTAACTATGCTTTACTAAAAGGCATTTTAAAAAAAACACCATTACGTACATAATACATCTGCATGTATATACACTATTATCATTACTGTCATTATTGCGCCGTCACGCCTGATCCCTAACGTGGTAAGCACTGAGTACCAAATAACTTTATCCTTGCAGATCTGACAAGCATTAACACATACAGCATTGATTTTAAAATGGATCTCTTTCACACAATCCAACATTAAAGCCAATACAGGTGTAACATAACATGCTTGTGTAGTAATGGTAAGAAACGAAGCCCCTTTGCGGCTGTCGTCCGCGAGCTGAGAATAAAAATAACTGCGGTGATCGATACGATTACACGTTATTATAGTTTTCTTTGCCTAGGGAGCAGTGTGGCCTCGCGGGCCACGGCGTAATTCCAGCTTTACTCTACTTGTATCGAATACCCATACTCTTAGAATTACACCTCTCGTAACCGGATTGTAGGAGATAGACATCGTTGCTTTCTATATTCTCTTGAATACATCTATATGTTAATACGTGACCAGCAATATTTATACACCTATTTAAGAATGCTATGCGCATCATGGAATATTAGATTTGGTATAGTTAAATTGTATATAGAGACGTAGGAAGCTAAAATTTGTATATATCATCATCATTAACCTCATCGTTATCAGCCTATCTCGGTCTACTGCTGAACATATGCCTCTTCCAATGAACGCACATAGCGCCCTGTCCTCCCTATTGTACACATATGTATGTACATATATATTTAGTCTTGCCATAAATATTGTTACTAAGAAAAACATTTTTTTTATTGTACTTAACATTTATTAATATCAGTGTGTTAGTTTAATACATTAATATAAAAAGCATTAAAAATGTATAAAGCTTATTCGAAGTGGTCTCCATTGGCTGCAATACAGTCCTTTAATCATTGAGGCCAGTTATCAATAACAGCACACACTTTCTGTGGGAAACTTCTTCACTGCCAATCGTATAGATTGTTTTAGGGATTCTAGTATATGTACATATATATGTGGCCAGATTAAGTATTGTACAGTCAACGTCAGACACATAAAATTTGTATACTTACATATTACACATAGCTGTAATATTTGACATAAGAACTTTAGTATCTGTCAAACCCGAAAATTTAACAAGTTACGAACAAGTTTTGGACTGGACTGAATTGCTGGATCATGACTTGCATTTAAACTTCGCGATATGACAAACATCATCAACCACCCAAAGCGAATAATAGGATCGAGCAATAGGAGCGAGTGATAGGATATATAGGATCTTGACTTCTAACGTATTATCATACACAGTTGAAGGTACACGTAATAAAAATATGTGAATGTCTCAATTTCGACTGCATTTATTCGTATTTTAAATGGTTTGACACTGACCCGTTTAGCCTCGACGAGTCGACATTTGAAAATGAATATAATTACAACTGATAAACTACAAAAACACACTTGTAACTGAAATCTAAATCACACCTTTAACAATATATAGAAATAAGCCAATGAATGTATTGTAAATGAATGTCAACTTTTTTTTGGACTCCCAATAGAGTATTAGATCTGAGTATAAGACACAAATCATATAAACTTGCAGCTACGATGCCCACGCGATTCTAAATAAACAACGATGTAATAAATCATTAACAGATACCCGTTTTATCGCATCACATCGTTAGCTCCTCGGTACCTACACGATAGAAGAAATGAGGAAAATTGGTTGGTTCGAAATGAAATTTCTATTCCGTCTCGGAACGTATCGAAAGCCAGAGGAAATTGCAAAGATGCATTACCGATGCCGTTTTCATTGGCGAATTGGCTTTTTAAGTTCAATATCGTCTAAGCGAAAGTATCAGAGCTCATAGTTCAATAATAAAAGTGTTACAGAATTGTGATGTCGCCTGTACTAAAATAAACGAGATTGTAACATTATAGAACATCTAATACAATAAGTGTTTTAACGCCTGCATACGTGTGAATAAACGAAAACCTCCGTTCCAGTGTCTAAAACGGTTGCTTACAATAAGTAAAAATAAAATAAAATACATTTAATTAGCCAACAAAATGTTACGAAAACGGTACAAGATAAACAATTTCGTATCGAGAGCCAAAAAAACATCATAATCATCTGCATAAAATATATCTAATTTTACGTAAAATATAAAATAATTTAGTCGACTATACCATCACATGTCAAATATATCCACTGTCGCCTTGATAGTGATATAATATTAAGATACAAAAGTTCAAAGACATCACAGAAAAATTGGAGCGAGAGCCAATTAGACCATTAAAAAGAAGTCTGATCCGGCAGCGAATCGAGAGATTTTCTTGAAGTTTGGCTCTCGGCCCAATCGGCGGCGAGACCGCATCCCGTTCTAGCGTGCATCGTTCGAGCGGGTTTATCACTGACAAACTGCATTAAATCAGACTGCACTGGCCTAGAAAGCGAATTGTCCGTTCGAGATTAAATCCCCGTCTCGCCTTCTACTTAATTGAACCTTGCGATTCCGTCAATTTATCAATTTGATACGTCTACGTTGGTACTTTACAAATTAGCTTTCATTTGCTACTATCTCACATTTCGAGTGTATTGACTTTAACAAGAATATTTGGTACAAAACTATTGATATGGCAAACTTTTTGTAACTTGCTCACATTTTTTAAGTTAAAATCGGTAGGTGTTGAAAATTATTATTATTATGATTACACCATCACGCGAAGTTGAGAGCGCCAAGTGTGAAACATCTCAATCTTTACAGACGTGACCTTCTTCTTTTTCTAGCTAAACAAATTACATATATTATACTGTCTTTGATACGAGCCAAAGCGATGGGGCTTCATCTATGCAAAGTAATCCGATCACTAACACCCTTCAAGGGAAAATAGGCATCTACAACCACGACAACAAACTTCAACGTTCGATAACAGATTGAGGCGGTCTAACCGCACTACGGTTTTAAACTATTAATTGAACAAACTTATCGTACACGCAGGATTGCGCATAACCAATACACGAACTAGATAACGGACGGTAAAGGTCCGTTGCACAAGTACAAAACGCTTCAGCGCGCAGTGTCGCGGCGAGCCGATTTGGTGTCCGAGCGACACTGGGATAGAGCTCAGTATCGAGCGATAGAGTTATACTTAACGAATTCGGCGCCACAATTATAGTGCGTCAGTCAACAGCCGATGGGCAAACACGGCCACCATGAGCAAACATCCACGCTGCCGACGCTATCTAATCTGTAAGGCGACGTCAACGCAGCAAAGTACGCAGTTTGGTTCGGTTCCGGCACGGTGCGGCACGCGGCTACGGCCTGCGTCGTAATCCCATTGCGGCTCAGACTGTTGACACAAAGTCGCTTGCATAATACTTGTCGTATAAAGTGAATATTAGCAATGCAAAATTGTTTAGACGGGTCTAGCTACGCATAGACTATGTCCAAAACTACGACAACAAAATTGAAGTGATTGATACATTCGCCGTAGGACCTCTTTTCTTGTATTTAGTTTGATTTTTGTGCTGTTCGTCTAACTCTTGTTCCCAACTAAAGTATTCTCTATTGTATTGCCGAGAATATGTTACTTTAAAGGTGTATTTGTGTAAACAAATTGTATTATAAAACTAACACGCAACATTTCCTAACACACGTATAACAAGATGTGCGTGAGCTGCAACACAATATATTAGCATATTTAAACTTATACACAATTCTAAGTATCGATAACCATTTAGACAACATATCGATATTTCTCACAAACAATCTCGTTTTCACCACGATTAATTCAATTCACGATAACTTTACTATCGATAGAAGAGATAGATGAGATCGTAGATTCGGCTGTTGAAACAATGTCTCTGACAAATAGAAAATTAAAAGTCAACAAAACCATCAAATTATTATTGCTTTTTATATCTTTTACAATGCGACATAACATATCTGGGTACTATGTATTATAGCGGTCGGAGTAAACATAAAAATGCCAGTGGGAGGCGTGACACGGAAAAAACACGCGAATTGAATAGACGGAGAGCGCAAGCATCCCTCACGCACGGAGTCCTCATCGTTCCTCATAACTCACTCTAGGAGAACGTTTAACTGCCAATTTTGGGACCGTTATCCATTATTAATGATGTGAAGCACACGGGAACGGGCATGTTTAGGTCGGTTATGCACAACTTTACGATTCATAAACCGCGAACAGCGCGCCGCGCCCGAGAAGAGGGTCGGGGGGTGGGGGGGTTCAAGAGAAGCCGGGACGTCCCGGGAAAGACTGGTTACTTGTGTAGGCAATCGTAAAATCCCAAATGTAGCGACGACTTACGACGGATCGTCTGTTTGGTACTAATTCGCATCAAAATGAACGCACTGGTGGTCTACTCAGTATCCAACAACCATGAAACTTATTTCTATCTATAATATATCTATCTATAATCTAATCTATATAAATATACTTGCGAACTCTTGAAGCGTCATACTTCAAACGAGTCGAAGCATTTTTGGAGCGCTGTGATATAGGGTTCTTCAAGAAAGGCGTGATAAAACTCTCCTTTCAAAAACAGCAAAGCACTGGCAACTTCTTTGGTGGTGCATATCCATAGACGACGATAGCCACTTATCATCAGGCGACCAACCTGCCAGCTTGCCAGGTTGAATATATATATTTTTGCTACATGTTACAAATGTTTTGAAGCAAAAAAAACCATAAGCATGTAGAGGGGCCGTAATCAGGTCTATTCCAATATATGTCAACACGCTCGGACGGGGCGCGCGTGGGCGGGCGCGGGTTCAACGGACATTCCCGGCACGCGGAACAGACTTGTTCCCTTGCATATATAATATGCAATGGGCTTTACTGACAACCGTTGTTAAATGGATGTAACTAATTCATCGTTTAACTGTATTCTGAAACCTTTTCATACTTGTATAAGTGATAAGCTGTCATATAGGACCTGTTAATAGACTTACAATAGTGACGTATCAACAAAATTTTTAATTAAAAAATAATTAATACACGTTTAAGTGAAAGTATAGCTACGCAACGTTATTTAAATCGCCTTCCGTAATCTTTATATTATATAATACACAGAAACTTTACCCAAAATATGACTTAATTAAAAATATGGCTTGTGAATTGACATCACAAGTAATTAAATATTTATGTTGATGTAACTTTTACTTACACATATTTTATACAGGTATGTGAGAGTAACATATACATATCTGAGGTATACGAGACAGGTACATATGTACATAAATAAAGACCGCTGACCAAACGCTACATTTTTAAAGCAAACAAAAAAAAACCAAGTATTTAATACATGCAGGGAGAATTGTGCGCGCAGTGTTGAAGAGGATTTCATGCCACGCTTCAATGTGAATACAAACGGGTGTATTTTCATGCTTTATAAACAACCATTTTAATCCATCTTTCTGCGAACAAAAACCGTCTAGATTTACGCTTTTTGAAAGCTAAACCCGCGTTTTATTCTCGCCTCACACACACAAGAATACCTGCCACTAAAATATCCATCGATACAGCGACATAATCTTAAATTTTATCACGCTGGCAAAAAGAAACAGCGACCGAATATATAAATATAAACGAGTGCACTAAAAAAATGAAATTTACACTTATATCGCTCAACAGCGACATACATACATACATGCATTTGTGTATTTCTTCGTGAGATGCAATAAACATATTGTGGACCGATAAAAATATTTACCGTTCGTATGTAATTCAAGTCGCTTTTACCTTTGAATGAAAAATTATAGGCGACATAAAATTTTATCACTCTTAAACTGCGTACCTTTCCGCTGCTCGATGTGTATAAAATAAATATATGACACACAAACCACGCGTCCATTATTATTGTTATTCATCTCGTATCGAACAATCAAATATACTTAAACGGTTCTTGAGCAAGTGAATATCTATATACGTATTGTATTATTGTTTATTTAATTAGCAAGTCGCAATTTCAATTTAAACTTTACCGTTATTATAATCTGTGTGACAAGAGAATAAAGTGTAATAGAAAAACCTAGTAGTAGTGTAAATGAGCAAGCGAGCGGTACATAGTATGACAAAGCGGGTCTTAACGAGACTAGACCCGCGCGCGAAAGTCGTTCGTCGACCTTGCGAATGTCATAAAGTGATATACACTGTGTCACGCTGGTTTGTGGACTGGCATTTGGACTTCCATTTGAGGCGAAAAGCGTTGAATACGGGCTAAATTTATTTAACAAAGATCACGTAGTAATTTAGATAACAGAATAAGGAATGTACATGAAAATTTGACAAGGAGCAGGAAATTGCATTTCATTATTTACTATTTTCTTTTACTATTTACTAACCTGACTAATTATTGACTTTGGTCCGATTGAATAAAATTACTTTCCGACCGTAACAGAAATCATAAATTATTTTACTAATTTTGTTGGAAACAAAAACTTCATAAAAAATCTGTAGATCCATGAAAGATTAGATTATTATTCAATCAGATTAAACTGTTATCAAATTAAATCAGATTATTCTATTAGACTAAATTTAAGGATTCAATTTATTACAGAAAAATAATTTATTATTCAAAAATTTCGAT
>DWEE01002458.1:0-11590 GCA_018245755.1 Parelbella macleannani
CTTTTAAATCCTATGGAATAAATAGGTGGTAAGCCTATTGCCATACAGTGGGCACCATTCCAGACTTTGCATCACTACTAGGAACTCAAAATTATAAAAATCTAAAAGTACCCGACTGGGTTTGAATCCAGAACCTCCTGATCGGCAGTCAAGCTAGCAACCACTTGATCAACAAGGAAGTTAAGTGGAGTGTTGTTTCGTCAGTTATGTTTACATCCCACAATAGTATGGGGATTAAGCCTGTTGTCATACATCTGGCACAGATCCAGATCCGAGTTCACTACCAGAAATTTCTCCTAGAAAATCTATGTTATAAAAAGACATCAGAACCTTATTAGAGATTTGAGCCCAGAACATCTTGATTAGCAGTCACACTTGAATCAACTCAACCAATGAGGCAGTCAATATGTATAATAAGAATGGGTAACATTAAATGAGAACAAGTTTTTCCGTTTTACTAATGAACATTTTGCCTATTTCAACTCAATTGGGTATATCAATAATGCCATTTTATTAATACCCATATCCATTCATATTGTGTCAGGACTATCCAAGTCATTGAACTAAAATTGTTGCTGCAATATTTTTTATACTCTTGGGAAATAAAACTAATCATTTCTGATTCGAACAAATATATTAGGAACATGTTACAATTTTATTAAAATAAACAAACTTGGATAATATGCATTTGTTTAAAGGATCCTTACTCTAAGAATTAATTAATACTGTATCATCAAATCATTTATCATTTCACATTATGACACCTGTGTCATATCAGAATGACATTTAGTAAGTTCTTAGTACATATATTTAATCTGTCGTAATTGCATTATTAAAAGTAATCTTTGATATACCACATAATAAGTACTTTAAAAAGACATATATACATATCACTCATTTGCTAATAGTAATTTCACTAGTTCTATATGTATCTCAAAAACATTATATTTCAGAAAACAGTTCAGATAATTTGAAATCATAATTATTCTATGACTATTAACGTATTATATGAATATTCTACGATATATAGCTATTATATGTAATGGTCATAGAATAATTATTATGATTTCAAACTTTCCTTACTGTTTTCTGTAAAACAGCGTTTTTGAGATATTACATTCTAGTCACAATAAGTGATATGTACTATTCCCGGAATCGGATAATAGACCAATATATGGTTTCTCTCTTTCATAACATTATCAATTCTATTGTTATAATTTTTTTCATATTCCATCATTAATTATGACATCAACAAGAAAAATGTTTTGAGTATCAGGTCAACCCCAATACCATTTTGTTAGTCATATATAAAATTATTCACGAATCAACTATTACTATTCATTTACTATCCAGTGGCATGTAACAAGACTTTTTACGTATCATAAAAATAAAAACACGGTAATTGTGATAATTGTGTGGACAAAAATGGAGGTTATATATTCCAAAATAACTACATTAAACATTGTCTTTATTCACAAATTCTAGTCACAATCCTTAAATCACCTATTCCATATGTTTCTGTTTCATGCTGATCTTTTTAAAAACAGTTTTTATTGGAATTCCAATTATGACAAAAAATTACAAAGTCTATGTTGTCTTCTACCAATATTAGTGGTATTAAACTAAAATTAGCCTCAACAAGATAATCATACAACTTAATACGAAGAATAATCAATATTCATAAATCTCAAAACTGTATTTATTAAAAAACAATTAAACCACGGTTGCTTTGTGTAGTAATAAAATCGAGAATGTCAGTTACATTGTAAAAAAAAATCTATTTTCACAAATATTATTTACATACTATTGAGACTCAAAAATAGTGTTTGTGCATAACAGCTCCATATATACATATTATAGTTGAAACAAGCATCATAAATCTGTAGACATGAACATTCACACACAAAAGTGAAATCTAAACTAAGTGATTGTTTCACAATTTATTTGAACCTAGAGAATTAATAATGAAGCTTCTTTTAAAACAATTTACAAAACCATAATATAATTAAGTACAATTTATATTACAAGACTGAATATTTCACCAATATTAAACAACCATAATATGGCTTATCCTAATAAAAATAAATACATACATACTGTAAAGCAAATTTAACATTGGAATATTGCACTTTTATTCCCGTGTCTATATTAACATCAATATACTTAACAAAATCACAATCATATAATATTTAATAAACATTTTGCTAACCAATACATTGTATCATAATAATAATACTATTTATCACAAAATTTGACTAAAAGTGCAAAACGTGTGGCACGCGTCATGTGAACAATTGCAAATGGACGCTGATAAATAATACTAAACTATCACAACTAAGATTGAAATGAACACGATTAATTTAATAATCAGCGTATAATTAACTTAATGCCATAAAATTACAATTATTGTGTTGCAAAGATACGAAATGGACTTGATACTTTACACAGAAATTATGACATTTTCTGTAAACTTTTACAGAATTTCGAAATCGTAATTAGTAATCGAGAATCAATTTTTTCTTATAGTAGATAGGAAAGACAAAATTCTAAAACGATATAAAACTCGCAGAACGACAACAAACTGTGCCAAAGTTTTACCGGAAACCAGCCGAAGTGTTACCTCAGAACGAGGTATATTCGATATACATCGATGTATCGAGTCGATCCGATGTTTTAAAAAGCTGTTGATGGACCACTATGAGCTAATTATATCTACTTTTTACTGTTTCAGTTGATCTTGAACAATTTAGAAATTATAAATTTATACCTTTATCTTTCATTGTTGCTGAAGCGAGTTGGCTGCTGTCGGCCGCAGAAAAATCTAGAAATTAACATTAACAATACCGCGGTCCGCGAGAGAGAATTAAAAAAGTTCGTTTGTTTTGTTTCTGACCTGTTGTGGACTCCATGATATTTTATATTACATTTGATTTTACTAGGGCAAATCTTATTTACATTCAATGAACGGTAAGAGTAAAAATCTAAGATCTGTATAATACTTGTACTTTTTATAATTTTAACAAAAAATATTGTCACACTGCTTTTTTTTATAAAGAACCACTGAATCAGCAAAGGTTTGCATCTAATGTCGTTAGTTTTCTTAATTCTTTGAACATCCTTTAATGCAAAACAGACGTGCAGACAAGGAAAGTGCTATTATAAGAGTAATAGATAATTAAAAATTGTGGTTTGTTTGTATATATTGTCAGGGGGCGGACAACAGCTTTATATTGCAAGACTAGAAAAAGTATTCAATGTTGAGAAAACACTAATGTTTCTAACCGACGCCTTGGAAAAAATCGATGCATAACCTCGGTGCATTGCATCGTAAAAAAATATCGATGCATTTTCTAGGTGGACACCCTTTTTCAGAACCATGTAAGTCATCTATTCTGTGCACAACTTCACAGATAAATAATTGCGAGCCCAATCTCCTGTCAGTTAGTACAAAAGTTAAAAAATTTAACATTGAGACATATTTAATAAATAATTTTCAATTTCAATGTGTGAATATTCAAATTATATACTTAATAATACTTACAGCGTATATATAGACATTTACAAATTTAACTATTGACTAATTCGATTCAAACACCTCTTTGTATGCTGCTATGTGAATTCGATAATGAACTTTGCTGCAAGCTTTCGTCTTCGTCTGTGTCGTGGTCGTTCGATATCCTGATCGCTTGGTACCACTGGTTCGTCAGATCGGTCATCTGACTCTTGCAGTCTTTCAATTCCTATAATTAAATAATCAATGTTAACCTTGAAGGAAATAGAAATTTTCCAAATGAAAACATAATCTGAATTGACATTTTAAACTGATGTTAAAATAGCGACTATCCTAAGGAAATAATTTGCGCATTTTGTAACGGCACTCTAAATGCCCACATAATTGACATGTTTAAACAAACACGTTTATTAGTTTTTATCTTAATTGTTGATTTGTTTACGTCATAAACGTTCATTAGTTTTCATTAATAATATATTTATACTACTTCACCATTACCTAGCATTGTTCCCAACTAATAGAGGAAAAGAGTAATTGCAAATATAATATATTTAATTCGCTAATCAGCTGACGTCACCTCTAAAGTAATAATGACTAGTTCAAAAGCGTTGTTATTCTAAATTATGTTAGTGTACGTTGGTACATAGATATCATTAAAATTAACGAATATCCTTGAAAATGGTAATATGCATTAATTAATTGGCCATTAACTTTTTATTATACAATTGTTGAGCCAGGGCCTCTATTGATATCAGAAGAGTTAATGCCGTATATTTAAATTTAAAAACGCACATAATATACTGAAACCACGGGTGCGAGCTGGTAGGATTTGAACCTGAGACATCCGGAATGGAACGTTGAAATCTGAATCACTAGACTACCACTATTACTCTATTAAGTATGTATACGAATATATTAATCAACAAACCTGATGCGTGAATCGTCTGGTGAAGAAAGGCGTCAGGTATTTCAAGTCGAGCCGTACAAATCCTCGTAATCTCGTCGCGTGCGAGTAGTTCACCTATGAATGTTACCACAATTTGTTCGATTACGTACTGAATATAGATATTTATTTATTTATAAATATATTAATAAACATGAAAACACCATTAACTTCAAGTAATAATATAACTTGGAAATAACAATTTTAAAAATAACAAAAGCAACGAAATACAAAAAATAATATATATAAAAATATATAGAATGCCAATGTTGATGGATCCAGGTTACGAGGGAGATAAATATTCATCTATCTTGAGCAAAGAGGTCATACTGGCTGATGGAGGAGGCTGAAGTCTCCGAAACAGAAGTACATGTATGAAGGGAGTGTTGAATGAAAAAAATATAGGTCAGATCTGTAGGAATAGCGATAGTAGAGTCAATAGCCACTTCTAGACAAGCCGTGCTTACGTCCTAGACTGTATCTCGCTTTCCAGTAGGTAATATTGTAGTCCAAACACGAGTCTGTTTCTAAAGAAAATAAATATATATATTTATCACTTGGTACTCTCTATCTACCCTGAAATGGATTTGGCGTGACTTTGACATTACAACAAAGTACTTAATATTAAGAAAGCAATACATTTTATGTTTATTTGTCAATACCTCTAATTCTTCTTCAGTGATTTCGGATAAATGTTCCGAATCAATAGCTTGTCCCCACTCCTTCGTTTTTGACAAGCTAACTTCTTTTTGTTTCCTCAGAGATCTTGAACGTTTGGTTTTCTTGTTGGCCTGTAAGACAGCTTGATCAAGTTAAACTTTCACATGAAAAGTAAGTGTCATTGAAGGTCGAATGAATGACACCAATTTACATGTCAATTCGTAATGTAGCTACAACCAAAGACTTTATTAATACAAATCTTGATTTTAATTACCTATACTGGCCGCTACATTTAAAATTACGTAAACTTGTTCTACAATTGGTTTCACAAGCAGCGAGTGTTGTGTGACAAAATATTTTGTTACACCACAACTCGGCCAATGTTCAATGTTATTATAAGCAAAGTGCAGACAATTTAATACTCAACGCATGCCATTTTTGCGCGATGCGATGACTGACTATAAAACATAAAATTACCCGCAAAAATTTCAGCAACGGCATCGTTGACCCCCCAAAGAACAATGTGGTGAACAATACAATTATAAGTGTAGTCGTAATTATGACATGTCGCGTTTCGTCCGAAAAGTCAAGGTGCAAAGACAGGGCATATGAAATTGCACCTCTCAGTCCTGAAAAAGAAATTAATTTTATGTCATTTACAACATATTTTAATTACAACGTAATTACTGCCAGTAATGGTCGGGCATGACCAATCACGAATTGAAAATCGCTGATTTGGTCACAGACACGATACCTAAGTTAAATTAGAATATGTATGTACCTTTTATATTACATACTTTACATTTTAAATTTTACGAATACGATTGTGGAGAATCTAGAAAATTGTTGCAATAAATGAATTATAAGAATAGAAACGATAATTAACTTACCACTGAACCACATAATGAACATCATTTTCTTAGTAATCTTATGCTCACGAAACTTGTTACAAAGAAGAGCGAGTGGAAAGATATTTGCTGCTCTACCTAGCAGGCAGAGGACTATACTCCACACAACTAGAGCTGGTTCCACACGGTGTCTGAAACTGCAACAAAGATATTATACTGTAACTCATTCGTAATATTAGTGTAGATGATATACCGGCTTAATTCACATACGGTTTTCGGAATGGCCCGACTACTTTCGGATTTGTACTGGGTCCTTCATCATGAGCCTGTGCCGGTACATAAATAATCATGTGTATAAAAACTCACAAGACATTTAGTAGTACAATTAAAAATTTGTGTAGATTGTAAAATATGAACATTATTCACCCAGATAAGTTACGGGACTACCAGTAATTATTACTACAATCACTGTGTGATCACAATTTCATTTATAGGCTAGAAGAGACCATCTGAATCGTCAGAAATAGCAACACAGTACTTTATTAACAACCGATATAACTAACATATTACCACCAATCCATACAGATGTTACCAGGCGGATTATGCCTTAGGGATACGAAATTTTCCTACTATTTACGAAATAGGTGCGAATAGATGTGAAAATTTGCCGATAAATGAGATAAATGCGATTTTTTATGTTATAGGAGTTAACCGCGAAATTTCGATTATTTACATTATTAAAGGGAAAAGTTCAATTTTACGCGCCTACTACCTCTTTACTCCAATAAACAGTGTAGACGTAAAGAGATATTTTAGTATTTACAACATTGTTGTAAATGAAAGCAAAACAGAGGCTGAAGGAGTAAAATATCGCGACCACTACAATGCTAGCCTTCAAAATTAAGTACCTACTTAAGCTATATAAAACTTTTAATTGAAGAATATTGATGTTGACTTTCTAATAATATAATATTTTGCGAATAAATGCGGAATGTTGGTTTTTTTTTAATGCGAAATTTTAATTTTTTATTTGCGAAAATTACATATCCCTGGCCATAGGCATTTCTGTGTACATCAAACATTTACCATGATAACAGTAAAGTACAACATAAAACCACAGGTGTATTTCAATAACGACACCTGATTAACACCAGTTATGTTATACATCTCACCATAGAATATGTAATAAGTGTGAATAATATTACCAGACACCAGGCGAACACCCAGACTAAGAAATATTTCGAGTTAGAAAAGCCAATAGCACCTGACTTGGGGATTGAACCTAGGACTGCTCCTTTAGCAGTCACTTGCAACCAATAGACTTCCTATCCTTATCCTCCTCCTATCCCTATCCTATTCCTATCCTTAAAGTTTGTGATAAAGATTATAAAAATAATTACCTGAAAATCGCTAGCCCTAGGTAAGCAAAAACACAAGTTTCTGCTATAAAGGCCAATGTCCTCATGGTCTGTTGCATTGTAACCTGTGTCACAGTGGACAGGTTGAAATGGGTGTAATGGGACATAACTATGCCACAAAACAATATAGCCATAATTCCTGTAATAAACACATTGTGTGTATAGGCAAATTGTCATATTTGTCATCCATTTGTTAACTCACATTATCTAGATGGTATCAAAGTGATTATCATATGAATATGTGATAATAAAAAGAGTTAGTTGTGATTAAAATTTAAATTAACATGGAATATCAATTTCTGCATTTTAAAAATACACTATCAGTATAGCTATACTTAACTGATAAATCTCTGAAACTGGTGCGGATGTATAAAGAGAGAGATGAATGTGGAAGACGCATGATAGATTGACAAGAATGGGTATTCGGCACTCTGTTCTCTGCCTACACTGTAAGTGATCTGGTGTGAAAATATGTATGTACTTAATACAATTTGTTTATATAAAACAAACTCACCTGACAAATGAATGCCTTCAGCCAATACATATGGAGCATAAGTAAACACCAGCATCATTCCAAACTCAAGGGATGGATTTTTACGTAAGTCAACATGTTTAAGCAAAAGAGCACTTATAAGAGCAAAAAGAACTCCAATTCCAGCAGAGGCAAAAAACATCAACCAGAATCTGTTTATGGCAGACAGAATTGCCTCTGTTCTAGACATGATAGGGTCATTGGAGTCTAAAACAGCAGTTGTGAGAACAATAGCAACAGCATCATTAAGAATGCTCTCACCAAAAACCAACATGTTCAGTACAGGGTCCACATCTAGAGCATGGAAAATTGCCACGGTGGCAACTGGATCAACAGCTGATATTAGAGAACCGAATGCAAATGATTCGACAAAACTTAATTTATAGACAACTTGGGCCAAACCCAACAAGTATATTCCTGCACCAATCACAAACGCAGAAATTGCAGTGCCAACTATGGCAAATAACAGAATGGACCCAATATTCTGAAAGAAGTTACCTTTGTGAAGATTATATCCCGATTCAAATATAATCGGAGGCAAAAGGACTAAAAAGAAAGCAGTAGGGGAAAATGCCTCCTCTTTCCTCCAGTTAGCGATATTCCGAATTGACATAAGGTTTATGATCATACCTATCAGAGCTCCAAGAAATACAATGACTACACTCTCTGGTAGATATGAAAATCCCGTTTGCAACATAAGGTGGATGAGTAAAATACCAAGGGCCAAGATGCATAGCACAAAAAATATAGCCATAGAGCTGTTATGTTCATCTTCAGCTGAACTTTTTCCGGGCAAAGGCGCCGCATCAGATGGACTGGGCTCAGAAATGTTTGGGAGCGCTGATGACGACACATTTGTTTGTATCACTGGCATTCCCGAAAAATTTGAACCATTGACCATTGCGTTAGGATTCTCTGAAGTTGTAGACGATGACGACATAATATTACTTGCTAAATTGCTCTCGCTTGTAACAGTAACATTTTGCAGCGTGTCTCTTCTGATCCTTGAAAGTTCGGCGTCATATTTTATATCTTCATATACACCTAAATCACAATTACCAAGGGATACACCGACAAACAAAAAAGCAATCCAACCACAATATGTTATCATATAGTTCCGCATTTTCATTTCTCCAATAAACAAAAACACTAAACGTTTTTAAGTTTGAACCACGATTTTGATAAGGCAAATTCTGATTTACTGTATCTCTGTCTACACTATGTTTCATGTACTGCCTTTTACTTTTTATGAAATGTAAAATGAACAACTCGGAATATTGTATTATTGCAGATTGACTGTACAGTGTACAGCACGCTTTACGTCAATGTCATAAATGTCAAATCAATGGTGTATTGGCATATTGTCAATTTGATATAAAATTGTCTAATATTACTGTAACCAAAAAGCTTACAAACGCTACACATCACGTCCTTATATGCCATAAATAATAAAATATACAATGGTTCAAAATATAGGACTAGAATATCAGTTCCCAATACTATTTCTAAAGAAATATTTAATACATAGTATGTACAGGAAAAAATAAATAACTAATAGACACTTTTCCAAATATACATTATATCAAGACCAAATTCAAGTTAAATCACAGAAATACCGTTTAATAACTATATAATTATATACTGCCGTTAAATAGCTATGGAATTTACGTAACATAAAGCCTGTAATAGTAGCCGAAGAGGTAGATAGAGGTAAGTAGTACATTACCACGTTTCATCAAATAGTATGAAAATACAAATTTATAGTATTTGATCATAGTCCGCGAAGGATATTTGCAATAAGATAAAAGATTTGTGATTAAATAACTTTATTCCGCTAATCTTACATAATGCATTGCTTCATAAAAGTACATTGAGGGAACATCGCTTAGGTAACCTGATCTCGGTAGATATTTAACGAACGAGCATATCTACATTTCATATTACTTTAATTGATCCTGTAGTGTGCCGATTTCATTTACAAACAAAATTGTTATCTATGAGTAGTATTTTTGGAGGTTCAATATATGTATAAGACAATTATTTAGTAGGTGGCAAAGACCGTTCTATAAATGCTTTCATATCTTTGAGTTCAGCTTCAGAGGAGCTGTGACCTAATCCTTGATATGTTGTAAAATCAATATTCTTCATGAAGGTCTTAAGAAATGACGCGGTCATCTGTCCCCATTTGAATGGCACCACCGGATCACAGTCGCCATGCGCTTGGAGTATCTGAAACAAGATGTGTTACATTATTATCACTTACTTAATGAGACATATTTTGTATAAGTCAAAGCCTATTTCATAGTGAAATGTATAACATAACAGGTTAATCATGGAAGATGATCACTATTCACGACCTTCATGAATACGGACGTGATGGTGATGTAAATAAGCACGTAATTTCTATACAATAAATCCTACGGTCATTATCTGTGACATCTACTATCAATATTGAAATACTACTTCCAACATGTATAGAACCTGCAAAAAATGTGTAGAAAAAGCACGAGAGGAATCTAAGAATAGAGATATTTGACACTTCGTGCTCACCGCCAACCCCGTATAGGACTTAACGTGATGATATATCAATAACAGAACCTGCGGGAAGAATCGCACACTTACAGATCAACGAGTGGTACAAAACGCTCACCCCGCCCTTTAGAACACGAAGGTTAAGAGTGAGTAAAGCGTGCTGTTAGAACAAATAAACCCGTCAGCATAACATTGCATAATAACCTCTAAGCCCGTATTTCCGAACTCATATTATATTATGGCTACTGTTTTAGTATTTGTATAGATCAAACATTTCGTCCTTTGATTCTACTATTCAGAACATCAGTGATGCCTGTAAACAAAATCGGGGACTTATAACAAATTAATGAATATGTATTAAATTCTAGGTTTTATAATTATGTATTTAAAATAAGTATTCCCGCCTAATGCGATTTTTTTTTAAATTATAGAATTTATAACTGTTTACACAAATAATGAATGATACCTAACGAGAACCGTATAATTCATGTGAATTGTATATAAACTGAACGAATCATTAAATAATAAGAATTCTGGAAAAATATGAAAAACTTTCCTTCTATTTCTTTATTTACATACACTCTGATCTCAGGAACCGAAAGAGATTTTGATTATGTTTTTTAAATAAAATAATGCTCTAATTTCGTCACAGCATGTTTTCTAAAATTTAATCTCAATAGAAAACAGCCGTTAAAGCTTAAATTACCTAAATTCCGAGCACCTGAATGAAAAATTTAATTCTTAAAATTAACTTAAGCCAGCCCTAGGGACGTCAAAATAATAACCCTTATTTAATTCAGGTTATTGTTACCATTGTCTGAAGTCAAAACATTATGAACATGGACATCAAGTTCGCCCTTTGTTAGCAACAATAAAGAATAATTTAATATTATCCTGATATTTATTCATAGTGTACGCATATAGATTGGAATATTCCAACATTATAAAATTAAATAAGACATGAGAACAAAATATAAAACTTGGCTTCACCATAGTATTGTTACACATGGGTTGCACTGAAGAAACTTTTTAACGTAAAACCGTGGAAAAAAAAATTCCGGGATATAAAAAAATAACAGTATTATATGGATATAGTTCGTACAGTTTACAATTTTTCAATAGTTCACAATATCTATGTGTATGTAT
>DWEE01002459.1:0-11584 GCA_018245755.1 Parelbella macleannani
TTTAACACTACCTATTGCAAGTTACAAAAAATATAATTGATCTATGAAAATATTGATGTCTTCATTTGCATTTGCATATTTTTAAATTGTTTTAACGACTTAGTGTTATTGAATGTGGTCACCTGTATGGTGTAATTACAGGTACGGGTATGTTTATGAACAGAGCACAGTCGTGGAGCTCAGAATATCCGGGAGAGTAACTGCCAGATTTTTTGTTTTAGCACGTTTTAATGTGTAAAGCACACTTTAGTTTGTAATACAAATTCCATAGTTTTAGTTTACATAAGCAGTGCCTGAACCTAACACCGTGTTTTGTGTCCGGAAACGACGCAGCTACAGTGTCCGCCGCGACTGGTCCTTTGTGGGCGCACAGCGCGGTCATAAATAAGGCGAATTGTTGGCCATTCAATGTATCTAAACAACATTAGAGGTGAATGTTTGAATTGTCACTTTGTCACGATGCTGCAGAGGAAGAGACGCGGCTGGAGACGAGGTCGCTCCGGAGCTGGCGGGGGGCGCCCCGCGGGGGGCGGCGGAACCCCGACGGCTTGTTTTAGCTTAAATGAAGGTTTTTTTGCCTCGCATTTTAAACGAGTGTTGACAATTTGTGTACTTGTAAGTTGAGTTTTAATTGACTACGAAGGCATATTGAGCCCTGCGAACGTTTTCTTTTTTAAATGTGTAGGTACTATGAAGAGGATTATTACAACGGATAGCTTGAGATAAAATCTTCCCTCTACTAACATTAGATCATGTCTAAGCGATTAGGTACGTAAGAATAGAAAAATGTATTGTATCGAAGAAGTAAACGAAAAATTATCTGTATTAAGATTTATACATAATTATAATAGTAATAGGACACGAGTTATTAAGCAGAAGTACAGTTACTTTAAGTAATTATTAATCTCGATCCTTTTAAGATCGTCTTTTTAGTAAATATTTAATGAGCTGTATTACGTTTTTAAATACAATGTTGATTAAATTTACAACCAAAAATTTACGCTTATCTAAGGGACGAGGACCTTTAAAAGTTTAATTAATTATTTTTTAATCCTGCAACGGACCTGGCGTGACGGTATAATGATACGGCTTTACTTACCGGAGTTAATTTGATATCAAAATTATTAACTTTTGCCGAACAAATTGGCAGAGTAACAGTACATCGGGCAACATTTCAACAAGCCGGCAGCTGTGCAGTCGCTCGGGCAAACATAATCCAGTTTATTATTCCATTATTTAATTTGTCGTTGCATTGTGCCGGTGCGCCGGGAGGGTAATGTTTCCGTATTTACATGCGGAATCCGGACAGAAGTCAAGTTGTGACAGCGTCAACATGTCAGCGTGACAATGGCCGTCACATGTCACTGGCTGTCAATCGAGGAGCATGAGAAGCGGGTGGCGGGCCCTTGGGAGCAGCGCGGGATCAACGGTGACATTCCTCATAAAAGCTTTATTTAAACATACAAATTCCAAACGTTCGTCCGTTGACGGATCGGTCTCTTGGCGCGCTCCACGAAAACCGCTTAACATTCGAGCATTGTCATTAATTGCTTCTGTAATTTGCCGCTGGCGCATCAACGTCATCTTTCTCGGAAATAAGTTGGTTGTCTATATTTTCAGTAAAGCTTACGTGGTTCCTGTAGACAAATATTTATAACGGTGGGTTAGTAATAGATAAATGTTGTGCGACTATTAACGTGAATTTATTACAGTTAGATTAAACAAACGGCTTGTGTGCACAAGTATGACGGATTGTGTGTTGTTTTCGCCCCATTTATAACAGTCTTTGTATCGGATCACACCCGATCGTTCGAGGACAATGGTGGGCTGTAAACGAGCGATGGTGAATAAATCGGGTACTAGTCCGCAAACACCGGGCACCGTTTCACCGGTTCCACAATGTGAGATTAATGGCTCCGTTTTTGTTATTACACGACTCTCTTTAAACGTTTTGTGGTCTCGTTTCACGGTTCATTTGCCCATTTAAATATTAAAAAGCGTTAAATCATAACGTATCTGCTTAAAAACGCAAAACAATAAACTGATTAACAAGAATATGACGTTCGTTTAGTGCAGCCAGCCACAAATTAAACGGATAGTGCGGATACTTTACGTGGGCGCGAGATTATTTAAAGGCAGTTATTACATAACGACGATGCGTGAAATCGTATAAGGCCTTACAAAACACAACTCTTAGCTGTGCACCTAAAAATATTGACGACATCCTATAAAGTCAAGTTGAGCCTCTATTATAGAAGGTCGTAAAATTGAAGTGTGTTGCGCTGAAGGAATCCACATAAAACAGTTCTCTAGGCGCAGAGGCAGCGCGGGCGCAGGCGACGGTACTGGTGGCTGAGGGGCTTTTTGGCCATCAAAAGCGCGTTTTTTGTGTCGCTCGGCAACTGTCGCCTTATCATCGTGTCGAGTTGTCGACGCCTCCAGCCGGCCGCAATCAAAACACCATTCGAGGCGGTCGTTAAAAATGATATAAAGTTTAATTTACAGCGCTGGCGCGTCTCGGATTAACTGTTATCAGGAATGTAATGTCCACATTCATTCCCGATGTGAAAATTGTTTCCTTTGTTGAAATGAAATTAATCTTTTTATTTCTTAATATTCCCACAGTTGCTTTCTCTGTGTGCTTAGTAGGTTTTTATAAATTCCTTTTTTATTGCACACAAATAATAAGCTTTGAATGAGACCAAACCTCAAGATATAATTCGTAGTAATCGGTTAGGCAAGTTAACCATGGTTTAGGACTTAGGTAATAATTTTTTTAGTTTCAAGTACAATAATGATTATGCTCCGAAATGTCTGATGGCAAATTAGCGCAAGTGAGTATCTATCAATTAATTATTATTCATAGTAATACGTTTTTGAGTATTATATAAGCTTTAAATCACTATCTGTTCGAAACAATGTAGTCGAAGATCATTACAGTGTGTGTTTTATACTTTACCTTCGAAGGTGCGTGTAAAATCTAGTGTTGTATGGTTTTATACCACGCTTGCGGGCGAAACGAGGACCGTCAGTAATAGATACGGAGAAGGTAATACGTGTTAAAATGCGAGCAGCCTGAGCGACGGTCCAGCCGCCCTGCGGGACGCGCATTGTTTACGACCGAACACCACTTCCACTACAATGATTTACGAACCGCCTCGCACCCATAAAAGCGGGGACAACACACTAAAAGATACAAAAGGTGCTAAAGAAATGTAATATATTTTAAGTTGGAGCGAACGGATATAAAAGTTTGGTGAAATATATCAGTTTTTTAGTGCTGAACGCGAGTGTTTGTTTATGGACGCGATTACGCACGCCTCTTCGCGCTCGCTTCGCAGTCAATGGCGGATTAGACACACTCGCTCTCTGCGAGCTCGTGACGAGATCTGCGTTGTGTTCTCAACTAGCAGGCCCCGCCACGCGTTGCTGTGGTTTACCAGTCCAATCGTTTATTCTTATTTTATAGGTTCTTCGGATATTGTTTACTATGCTTTATAAGTCTCGACAATTTTTATTTGAAATTGAAAATCGATATTTTTCGTTTATTTAAAAAAATAGTAGGCCACTTCAAAATATTAAAAAAGATAAATTGTTTTTTTAATTTTTCAACAAAAAAAGAAAAACACCTTTTGGACCCACCCCGATAATATATATAAGTACTTAGAATAAAATAATGTATTTATATTTTGAATTGAGCAGGTCGTATGTTACAACATTGCGATATTAGGCAGTTACACGAAAAGTTAAAATAATAATCTTTAAATATTGTTTTGTAGTTAAAACTTTAATCTTTTTAGGCAATTATAGGCTGACAATGTTTATCAGAATCGGCACCAAAAAGATCCCATAAGTCAACGTGCGGCAATACGACACCTCGTCACCGCAGAGTCTGGTGAGCGAGCGTTTGTTTTTTCAGGAGACCTTTCACCGGCTGCGGGACCTCGTCTGTCGACGGTCGACTACCGACTTGAAAAAAACGGATTCGTATGCCATAATCTGTAAGGATTTACTCTGAGCGCGTCGGCCACCCACGTGGGGCCCGTAATTCTTCCTGAACGAGCTAACTTCATTATTGTGGCGTGAGATACAATAGTTAAGAGCACGATTTATTCGTCCAACACGTTGACTTCTGTTTATAGCTGGCGGCGGAGGGGCGCGGGCGGGGATTACGTGCGTCTGCGCACCGATTTATGGCCCCGCCTCGATAAAAGCTTAAATACTCTCAAGAGGAAATTATTCAATGGCTAAGTATGAATGCGCTTGTCGCGCAGGTATTGTGCAGGCGCCGCGCCGCCAGGCCGCGCGGGCGTGCTCGTACTCGCCTCGCCGACTGCAGCCTGTAACCCGATTCTTGTTTCCATCTCTGTATCCTTTTAATGAATATATGCTGACATTGTTTGCATTTGTTTTTTTTTTATTTAACATACATACATACGTAGTATACATTATGTTATTTATATCTATGTAGTTCATTATCATATAAATTGTACCGAAATTCCTGTTTTTTTTATGTTTTGGATACTATATCCCTTAAAGTATTCATATTATGTGTCATTTTATTCTATTTCAAATAGATATGTAGATATATTTTATTATACCTATTTAATAATTAATTTTCATGTCGGATTGTTTCTATACCATGCAGGTGAGGCGTTTATTAGGTAGGTTCTTTAGTAGGTACGTTTTTTCAAAAAATGTGAATTGTTGAGGTTGTAGTCGAACATGCCAGCCGGATACAGGTTGGCAGTCCTCAGGATTAACAATGTTTCTGTAACAACTATGAACGGGACTGATACTAACTAATAATAAGATACTAACGAATACTAACTACGCTCATACTGACATGTATCAGACTAATGTCAGTCTTTATTACAGCACTCCTGTGTCCAATGTGACACTAACTTATTCAACATATAGGTATATTTAGCATACTTTAACTTTCTTTTTAATAACATTATTAACAACCTATGCATACTGACTGAACTGACATTAACAGTCCTATTCTTAATCCTTTCATTTTGTTTGAGGTCGATTCCAAATATCTCTGTGGCAGCAGGTCTTTGTTACCTACCTTTACCTACTGTTAAAAAAACGAAAATACCACACAGTTGCCAGTTATAAACTTACTACTTTCAATACTTAACGGCCTTGTTGATCGAGTCGTTGCAAACGCGATCGCTGCTCGAGTGCTCCCGGGTTCGGATCCCGGGTTAAGTAGGTAGGTACAATAGGAATTTTTCCTAGTTACATTTTCTAGTTAAAATTTCATAATGGGACGTAAACGTAACTGGTGAAACGTGTAGGTAATATACTCCTCCGTCTATCCCTTCGGGGATTACGCGAGGTTGCTTTTACCTTCAATCGAACGTATGTTCATTGGCCACTTTTATTTCAGAATACGTTCATTAGGCACTCCTATAATGTAGAAATTTAAATATTAACGCCATAACGTCATATATTAAATATTATAAATATTTATAATTGAGTAATCATGCATACGTATGTGCACCTACAGTGAATTAAAGTATAATTGGGGAAGCAATAATGAATTGAAATGAACTTACGTATAACAATTATCATAATTAAAATCAAAGTGTCTCGACTGTGAATTTGCATAACTAATTAGTTGCTGGTAGTTCCAGCGGGGCGCTTTATTTTTGTCCAATTTGTTAAAGGAGTAGGTACTAATGACTAGCGAAAGATTAGTTTTATTATAGCATCACGCCAGGTCCCTGCAGGTTGCACAGAGGGCACTGAGTGCCAGATATTTCTATACTTACAGACTCGACGTTCTTCATACATTCAATATACTCTGTTTCATGCTCGCCGGTTTCGAAGACTTGTCTCCCCCGTAACTCGGTATCTGACCTATTACAGGTTAGGTGAATAGTGATCTCTTTCAGATAACTAATCAAAGTTATTATTCATTTTACATACACACCGTACCTGGAGACGAGGTTTTAATTTTTTTGTTACCTTGGAACATCACATGTCAGTCTGATCCTATAATAGGTAGGTACACGAGCCTGTGCTGTAGATATAGGTACATACATACCTATGAATATATCTTTTATACCTAATCATAAAGCAAATCCCTGTGCTTATTACATAAATATTTGTTTCCGGTGGGATCGAACTTATAAACCTCGACTCAGCAGTCGCGCTCACTAACCCACTAGACCCACGGGCGAGTCAAATACTTCGTCCTCTACCTAAAGTACATATTAGCCTGCCTGTGCTTCAATTCAGGCAGAATTTTCAGTGTCTGTCACTGTAATTATATATTAAAGTATTTCCAACAAGGGAAACGCTTATATAAACATGACCCAGCGGATTTTCAAACTAAGTTGTGGTACCCGATGTTTTGCTTCATTAATGTCACAATTTTATAGAGCAGTTACAAGTGATAACTGCGTTCCTAGAATATCACCAGTAAGAATTGTTAACTTAAGTTAGCTTTAGTTGTTAGTAAGGTAGTTGTTAGAAACTATTTAGTAATGACAATAGGGTATTAGGACTGCGTGAATAGAACAATAAGAAGTAGATACGTAAACTATATGATATGTAAAGTTGTAGAAAAAAATAGAATAATATTTTTGTAATCGTATCGCATTATTATTGGTTATATATTTGAAAATTTGATTTATTAAGTTTAAATATCTGGTTCTTGGGTTGGAACAGCCGCCGTTACAAATATTGATTGTTTGGTTTTAAGACAAAAAATATAGAGATGTTTCATTGTTCTTTTAAAAGTGTAACATTCAAAAGTGTAATAAGTACAATAATATCTATTTGTAAGAAACATATGTGTAATAAAGTAATACATAAATATATAAATATAGATATCTAGTTAACGTTTAACTGGATATAAAATCATATACATTTACGAGTAGGGAGATAAGTGATATATCCACCTATCTACTTACTTTTTGCTAAGTTTTTTGCAACTACCCACATTAAGCTTTTAATTTCATTAAGAGTTGCGTTTGTAATTTATTTTAATAAATGATTTATTGAATTGCATAAATTTTAATTTAATTAAATTATAGTCAGTATATGCCTAATTATAATATAAATCAAAACCCAAAAGGATATAAAAATAAAATTAATATAAAAAATTTATTATATAGCCTTTGATATGTATATGTATATATAAAAACCTTGATAATATGCTATTATCTAGAAAATATCCAGAATTAATATTGCCTTTTGTATTCGTTAGTATCATTAAATGTTTAGCAGTTAACTTTAAAATTCAGACATTCCATTTATATTAAAATGTCATATGTGACCGACTCGATGGTCGAATGATTGAAAGCGCGACTGCCGAACTGCAGGCCCTGGGTTCAAATCCCGGGTCGGGTAGTATTAGATTTTTCTAATTTAGTATTTCTAATAGTGGCTCGGAGTCTAAATCTGTGCCCGGTGTATGGCAATAGGCTGACCATCTGTTCAATGGGACTTAAACGTAACTGGTTAAACGTGGGAGTGTACTAGACACCTTTGCCTACCCTTTCGGGAATTACAGGCGTGATGTTACGTCATATGTGACGAATTTCTCAATGTAAAGGTCGCTTAGGTGTGTGGCGTTAGTATATCGAAAACAATATGTTACAATATGCGACCCCGAGTGGCATACTTCAGTCACTAGACAGCTAGACACCCATTTGTAGAAAATGTTTAATTAAGGTTTTGTGCTGAACGCATGATAAGTATTATTATTAGGACCACTATGCTATATACCTGTATATATGTGCTACATAACGTTTACCTACATGCTAACCGCTCAGTGCTTTGCGCTCAGCGTATGACTCAACCCCTATTCAATGGGACGTAAAACACTACTAGTGAAAAGTAGAAGTACTACACTCCTCTGCCTACCCCTTCAGGGAAATACAGTGATGTTATGTCGTTATGATATATACATATAAGGGTATAACATAGAGGATACGACAACCTATTTGTAAAAGGTAAATGTAAAAGAAATACCTTACCTTTTTAATACGAAAACATCGACTGACTTCCGTTTGACCAAGTGCGAGATAATGATCTTCTCACGGCACTTTTATGTTAGTAGCGGCATTCATTTTTATTTCTGGTACCTACTCACTAGCTTGATAATTCGGGAAAGAAACATAATTAATAATGCCTTGTCTACGTCAGATGATAAAACGATAAGTCTCGTTGGAAAAGTGACTCGTTTCATTAATAATTCAGTATGCTTTTTCTGTTTTCGTACATCTGTTTAACTAGTATTACATTAACGGCTATCTAACCTCATCTCTACGAGCATTGTAACTGTTAAGTGTTGTATATAAATAAATATAGTTAATCTTATATTTTAAATCACATACCTATAAGAGATTGTTTATTACATTTATGACAAGAAAATAGTTGTGTCTGTTAAATGTTGGGGACGAACCAAACATTTGAATTTGGAAATACACGACAAGTCGCACGTTTTCTATATCCAAGTGGCCAGTTCGAAAAATCGTAATTGCACTGATATCAATGCCTACTAAACATAGATAATATAAAACGTAACATTACGCCTGTAATCCCCGAAGGGGTAGGCAGAGGAGTGTAGTACACCCCCACGTTTCATCAGTTGCGTTTCCGTCCCATGGAATAGATGGTGAGCCCATTGCCATACAATGGGCACAGATCCAGACTCTGAGTAATTACTAGAAATTCTAAATTAGTAAATTCGATAGTACACCGCCCGGGATTTGAACCCAGGACCTCCCGACCCGCAGTCGTGCTTGCAACCGCTCGACCTATGAGGCAGTACACAGATAACATTTTATTTCTTAAGTAAGGTCTCAAGTTCACGTCGATTATTTGCACTTTTTTTATGGCCCAAGATAATTGAAATTTTTAATTTAATCGTACGGCTAAATTAATAGCCATAATTTCTACGAAATTTACAAAAAAAAACTAACTTAAAATACCTACGTACGAGTATGTCTACGTAGGTATCTGACTGGCGTTACAGCCATCAGCCTTGTTGTTACTTAAAAACATTAATGAGAGCTTTACTAAATAACATTTTTATGTAATACTTATGTAATTCTCTACTTATACTGAGATCGCGGTACGTGTCTTCTTCACCATTAATATCATGTTAAGAATTCTCATTAAGCACGTTGTTACAGACGCTTCGTGTGTTTAATGGCTGGCGATTATAATTAACTCTTCTCTACATTTTTTTCTACGCCCAAAAATGGCTCATTTCTAAATAAGCAGCGCCGTTTGCCAGTTTATTTGGGGAGCATAGTTGGAACATTTAAAAATTGTTATAGATGACATCGATGTTTTCTGTAACGGCTATAAATATCACATTTATAAATAAGTGGTCTAAGCAGAGAGGTATATGACAATTTATTAGGGGTGTATAGATGGAATATTTTAAGAATGGGTGTAGATGACACCGTAAGGGGCAGAGGGCGCACTATTTCTGTGAAGCCGGGAACAGGGAACACGTAGGGTCGAGGACGGAAAGTAAGTTGAGTTGAGGCTAATCCGGCGCGCGGGTGGCCGACACCCGACACCGCTCGCCTCATACATTTGTCATCTATAATGCGCGATTTGTTGCTTCAACTCGCGCCACAGCCTTTTTATGTTCATCTACGTAACTACATTCATATTCATATTTATTTTTGTATACAGCTACCTACTTATTTTACATAAAATCATCCCTACATTCCTCTAAGAGATAAGCGTGTGCAACATTCGAGTGATATTTAACAAGTGACTATTTACAGAACCTACTGGAGTTGGCGTATATTTTGTTAAGTTTAATTATATATTATTTTCATTCTTCGGACCGGATATATGTATATTTCTTTAATTGCACATGCGAATCGCTATTAAATAGAATCACAGTTCACGAAAATTAATATCCATTACGGGAACGCTATAAATTAAAAAAAAAAGCCCGCCATTTTCCTTCTAAGCAAAAAAATATACGAAGCTGATTTTTTCGCTATATGAAATGAGTAGGTAGATATGTAAGCATGTAGTTACTTTATTTGTTTAAATATTAAAACTGTACGCGTTTGAGAAATATTTTTTATGACAGTTTATGTATGTCGTTGCGCGGTGGCAGCGGCTATATTTCTCCGTTCTCGTTCCTCGGCTGCCAGGAGCTGGAGCAGCCTGGGGTGTCATTACTCACGCCCGTGTATTCGCGCGATGCCGGTCTGATTAAGAACAGATGTTTATCTTGTTCTGTTAGCTTATATCAAACATCTCAGAGGATTATACAGATGTTGTACATACAACAGAAAAAATGATTATCGGTCCATTTTTTATTGTTAATTTTATTTATGTTTATGTATGTCTATCTGTGTGCTACATGGAGGAACTAATGGAATTCCTAAGTACCTACTATCTATAAATAGGAAAAACAATATTTATATGTTAGTACTGTATTTAGGACAACGAACATTTCTCTGTAACTTTCATACTATAAGATAAGGTAGTTAAAGTCTTTTTGTCTATTTTCGATTTTCACTTGCTGTTGGCCGCACTAGTTCTTTCAGTTACATCCGACGGAGATGATGAGCTAGAACGATCAGCCACCTTTATCGATAGAGCAGATAATCTCAGCTTGATAATGTCGAAAATGCTGAATAAAATATGGTGTAATTTTGTAGTGAGATAAATGAAACATTAAAGAAAATACGTAAGACAAAATAGATTATATTTTTAAACCGACCTTTACAATTGCACTATCAATAATGATGAATAATTACATGGGAATTATTTAAGTCACCGCGAATGGATCTACTGATGACAACTGGTGATTATCATAAAAATGAAAGTGTTAAAGTAAATGATTTTAAAAAAGTTTCATAATTAAAACGTCATTGATATAACGCAATATCACGCTCGTATTTTACCGAAGAGGTAAGCAGGGAATGTAGTACACCCTCACGTTTCATGAGTTAAGTATATGCACATACGTCCGAACATTAAATAAAAGAAATGAAGCCTATTACCATACCCACATACCTATCTAGACACCCAGTTACTACTTTGAATTTCAAGTTATTAAAATCCGACAATACATTGAAATGTAACTTGAAATCGGCAAACAGTTGTTCAAAATTGATTTTCGCGGCAGTCGTCGTGACTTCATTTCACGGTCGGCGTGTGACCAATACGTTGGTGATTTGATTTCATCAGCGCGCGCCCGAAACATGGCCTGTACGCTTTCTAATATTGCACAATATGGCCAATATGGGAACAACACACCCTGTGTGGCCTTGCCATGTGTGTGTTCCAAACGAGCAAATATTTGGTTGGTATTTCAAAGCCTCATTGACGTTTCGATGTTCGGTTTGAAAAAGCGGGCGCCGAGGCTGTTCGACGAGCGCGCTCGGCTCACAACACTACATTCTTTGTGCGAGCCAGCACGACACCCATTCTTACGCTGTTTCCTACGTTTTTATAGTCTTGTTGATTTTCATAGTGAATTATGAGTTCCGATCTATTGTGTTGTGTTTTAATGGGTTTCGCTATAACTTGTGTACTTTAAAACTGTTAATATCTATCAGTCGTACAGCATGCTTTACAC
>DWEE01002460.1:0-11577 GCA_018245755.1 Parelbella macleannani
GTGAAACGTGGGGGAACACTATACTCCTCTGCCTACCCCTTCGGAGATTACATGTGTGATGTTACGGTGTTTTTCATCATATAAATACATCTTCGCTTTATTGGGAGAAATTTCTGAACTACTAATTTTCATGTTTTTATATGTAGCATAGCTATTCCTGAACCTGTCGTTGTATTATTTCTTCACGCAAGTTTCTTTACGAGATTGGCAAAGACCACCGAGTAGAAAATTTTTTTATCCTTGCAGACCTGATGTATTTTTTTCCTAACTCTTTCTGGAACCACACGTTAATTCTGTAGGGATACCTCGGAAGTAATTAAAGGTGGAACGGGACGCGTAATTAGACATTTGTCTTATAAGACGTAAACAAGTAGAAGTAACTTCGCCCCTATATTGATTAAGCTAAGGAAACATGAAGTCGCACTATCACATAAAAGGTTTGTAGGTAATAATAATTATGTCACCGTTAAGGTACTGTAGGGTTTTGTAGATTTTAAAGGTACGATTTCACGGTTTTTAAAACAGGGCCATTTTGTTGATTGGTCTGTTGTTTCAGTGGTTAGCGACTCCGACTGCTGAGCTGGTAGTTGCTGGTTCGATTACGACCCTTGGGTTGGCCCAGACAGATATTTATGTAATGAACACTTATGCTCAAATCTATGAACACTTGCGCTCACCATATCAATATTTGTCTCAATAGGAATCGATTCCACAATCCCATTTTCAGCAATGAAGTGCACTCCGTACCTACTAACTACCGAATCAAATGGTCAGGCAGTTTGGGTCGTAATCAATACTGATGTAAAGTGCTCAGCTACACATTTAAACTTTGGAGACACGCAAAAAAGATATGAGAAACATTTAGAAATATCTTATTGGAAATATGTATAAATAAAACATATATATTATATATGTAGTTATTTGATATCAAATACTGTCCGTTAAAATACACCTTTAAGACAAAAAAGATTTGTATATGAGTGGAATAAAATGTAATGTATATGAACACGAATTGTGTAGTGTACCTACAATAAATATGTGCTATTAGAATATACAACGAAATAATTGTGGATAAAAATCAGCATTAAATAAATGTATTTCTCAATGATAAATAATGAATAATTTTGCGTAACATAACTAAGAGTATTATTGTGTCGTCCTAAATAAGTCGGCATAAATAGTCGTACCTAAATGGTAAACTCGTCAATGTCCCAGAATTTTTTCGTTAACTATTTACTATCATTTATTCAATAGTTGGTGGCACAGTTCATGGTTTGATTAGATTAAAATTATTCAATATAATCATTATGACATAATTGTAAATCAAGATACAATATAACCGTAATATTCGATTCCGGGTCGAACAAAATATTACTTGGATTTTCTAATATATAATTCGCAGTTCTAGCACATAGTTTTGAATTGTGTACGGCGTCTGTCAACAGGCTCACAATCGATTGAGAGGGACGTATGAAATAAATGGTGAAAATGTACATTCCTCTGCCTACCCCTTGAGGAAATACGAGTTTTTGTCATACATATTATGAACTTGTATATAGTGAACATTAATATAAGAGTATATAAACAGTCACCAATATATATATATATATAGGTATCTCATTTCCTTTCGTTCCCATAATAATTTTTGTAGTTTAATTTTTCCCGACGTTATTGCAATATGATATTTTAAAGGTATTACTTTGCGGTGTTACCTTATCTCATAAACGCGCTACTTAGAGTCATTTCATATTTATGTTAAGAATAATTTAATGATAATCAACGTTTGTCACATAGGTATATGGATACTTTTCTCATTTTTTAAATTTATTTTCATAATTATCATTATAAACCTTTCTTTTTTCCCCTTGCCGGACAAAGACCTCTTTTCAGATTTAAAGGGATGGAGACCAGACTCTACAACGCTGGATAAGTGCTAGTTGGCAGACTTCGTTCGTCTTAAAATCATTATGGAGAACACGAGGATGTCGCGGGGGTTTCGCAATGTTTTTTTCACCGTTACATAAGGTGATGTTTAATCTTTAAAATGCACATATCTTTGTAAATAAGTACATGTCAGATTTCGAACCTAGGACTACCGGAGTATAAGACGAAATTATAAATCACTAGGCTATCACTGCTTTGAATTCAATCAGTAAGAAATAGGTACATTGATGCTTGAATTATAGAATGCGCTATTTTTAAATACATATTTTGTATATATAAATTAAAAGTACTTTTATTCGCTGCATAACTTAAACTTCAAGTTACATTTACATATATTGGGTAATAACGTATAATTTTAATCATGAATAAATCCTTACCTGTCCTCCATATTCATACCCGAGCTCCAGAGCTACCAGCTGGGCTAGTTCCTCGCCACCCTCCACTTCCACTGTCCACTCATTGATGAAGTTCTTCTTTTGAACCTTTCTTTGCACTTCATAATCATGATGCCCTGGTACCCAATCGAATTCAAAAGTTGATACTTCAATAAGCAACAAAAGTAATAAAAAAAGTTTCAAAACTATTTTCATTTTTATTTCAAAATAACAGTTATTTTAATTTTCGTTTACTGTTTTAGAGAAAACAAAACGATTATTTCTCAAAAAACCATATCTGTTTTCAGTTTGCGCCCGATGTTCACTGGGAAAACAATGAAGTGTAACTGATTTTCCGCCCAAGCAGCCGGTAGGCAGCACGCGGGACGACCCGATCAAGTGAACCGTTTGAATGGCAGTTTCAGTAAACGAAAAATACTTGTTATAACACTTTTGTATATATTTAGTCTAACTTCGACGTCTGTATCATTAGTTTCATAGTCATTATCACGGACGTAACTGGTATTATTGGATTTTTTGTTTATTCATTTTCATTATTAGCGGACAAGTTTCGTTTATCACGACTAACGTGTTTGACATAACAGAATTGATAGTGAACCGTAATTTTATTAGACACAATATTCAAAATAAACGAGCAACGTAGTATCACGAAAAATAAATGTTCTTTTAATTTTGATACATTTAAAGTGCTAATAATATTAAAAGTCTGATACCAGTGCAGTCCTGTCACAAATTTAACAGTAACTAATAATCTTATTAACAAGCTATATAACTAAACATAATGACAGTGATGGTCTTATTCCTATTGATCTATCCGAAATCGGTTGCAAATGCAGAACTCCAGCGACATGCGATTGATGCCTGCTTGTTCACCAAAAATACCCAAAATATATGCAGGTATACATGTTGATTGGGCATCGTAAAGTAGACTAGTCTGACCTGGACTTGAATTAATCGTACGTGTATTTGAACATAATACCACGCCATGTACATCTCCAAACGAGTAGGCAGTGGAGAGTAGTACTCGCATTTTTCACCAGATATGTTTTACATCGATCCATTGGGGAAGATTTTGCCTACAATCTCCACACTGGGCATGCGGGTTGGCGATCGCAGGCAGACGATCTACCAAAGGCTCCAGACAGATGCTGGATGCAGCAAGACGAGGACAGGGCACGATAGCGCTCATCATGATAATGATGATGATGTTATGCGTCTCATATAATAGGGGTGAGATTACGTTTGCTTCATTTAGTAAGATTTTTTAATTGTGTAAGCTAAAGACTTTATGGAATAACCTTCTGAGAAAATATGTATTTTATTTTGTAGCGATAAAATTGTTTTGACGACAGACGATTAATTGATTAAACGTCACCATGTCGACATTATTCCAATATTATTACGACGACATAATGAAATAACAAAATAATAATGTTTATTTTAACATCATGACACTAATAAACGAACTGACCAAAACCCAACATGTGCCTCGTACACCAACATCTGCCGGGCTTCAAACGAAACTTGAGTCTGGTGGCCAAACATCATTAATCAACTTCTGCAGCACATGAATAATATTAACTAAGATTTATTTGTCACCATCCCCACCAGTGACTCAGACAGCAAACTCACTAGCGCTAGAATTATCCTAGGTCTTGGATTCCAGCTGTAAAATAAAAATAGCTAGCAAAACTTTCTTCATACAATAACAAAAGGGAGTCTTCACATCTATAACAGTTACTCTGTTTTGTAGCCCTGTAAACCGTATTTGTAATTATTGTTAGTACAATAACAAAAGGGAGTCTCCGTATCTATAAAAGGCACTGCTTTGTAGCCCTTTGCTGTAAACCGTATTTGTAATAATAAAACGTAACATAACGCTTGTAATCCCCGGAGAGTTAGGCAGAGGAGTGTAGTAAGTACATACACTCCGACGTTTACCAATTAAGTTTACGGCCCACAATGGAATAGGTGGTAAGTATTGCAATATACCGGGCACAATTGACAGGTCAAGTTGTGATAACTGGACGCAAGATGGCGTTAAGTACTGTAACTATTTTATTACGTATACATAATTTTCAGATTTAAATCGTTTGAACAAACGTTTGTTAGGTCTGTAGCATATTCGAATTCAAATAACTACATATATTTTAACGCTATGCTACATATTTTATCATGTTTTGAAAATAAACATTTTCATTTCAACATTAATAAATCTTAGTACTCCCGAAAAGTATTTCCAGAATTATCCCAGAACTGGATCCGAGTTGATGACGCAATATAAACTCTTAATTCCAGTTGCGTAAGCAGTGTGTTAGTAGGTTAGTGATGTTATTAAATGGACGAAACTTCAATACTAACAAACTTTCAGGAAGCCTAGCAAATATTGCATCGATCTACTGATAAAATATGGAGTTATTTTTTAACATCGCCGTTATGTTAAAGCAAATCGATTTCAAAACTGGCAAACTGTTCCTCTAATTATCAACATCATCATCACGATCATCATCAGCGTCTCGATCACCTACTAAACATAGCCCTCCCACAAAAATTGCCGTCCGGCCTTGTCATCAGCTCGCCTCATCCAACTCCTGTCGCCTTTCCCACATCGTCTGCACATCTTAGACTATAATGGTATCACTGCTTCTACTGAAAAGAAGCTCCGTTGCACAATGAACAGTGTGTCAGTGGACCGGCCGTGAGCGCAGGCAATGTAAACAAACGCACGGTATTACCGGCCAAGGATCCCGTGGCTAGGGAAGGCGTTTCAGCTTAAACGTTCTAGATTTGTCGTGGTTCGGTTTACTCGGCGTGGCAGGCATGTCGCTCATTTACGACTAGAGTTTAATATGTCAAAAATACTCTCAGAAAACAGTTCAGAAAGTTTGAAATTATAATTATTATTCATAGTTTCAGACGTAATGTGATTAAAACTTAAGATTACGATCGAATGCAAAAAAAAAATTAACACATAATGTAAGTATATATATTAATATCTTTGTTTTTGTAATTTACAAATTATTTCTAGATACAGATATACATTTTTGTTTTATTGTTATGTTGGCAGAACATGTCAAGATTTTGTAATTTGCCAACCCTACTTGTGTTTCTTTACAAGTAGCACGCGTAGTCTATTTTGGGAAAACTACTAGGCGTGGTCAGAGATGCTCAAACTTGCATGAACTAGTAAGATTTATGTAGACTGTAATTTCATTATTTTCTTTTGTTGACGCTACTTTAAGCTTGGCTTGCAGACCCACTAAAGACGCTTGCCCCCTTTTCTGTTTAAACAGACCTGTTAGTGTATATTGGACAGACTCTAAAACAAAAACAGGCTCAGATTCGGCTTGATAGCCAAGAAATTACTCGTTTGATATTATTTCCACTGGAATACATCCTTTGAAATATTAATTTATTTTGATTTAAATGATATAATTTTATACAATTTTATTTAATATTTCTGTACTAAACAAATTTCAAATATCTAATATTGGTTGCTGAAATAAAGGTATAAAATTTGTGTTGTTCTATTTTATAAAATGAGAGCTTATTTGTTAATGGCGCCATTTTACGATATGGCGCTGACAACTTCATTCAATTTAACGTAAAACGGAAGGAATGATATAAATAATTGTTTATTGTAACCACTGTTTAGAATAATCAGAGTCGTTAATGCACACGAAGATAAAATGTATGCGTTCATTTACAAATGAATGCTTCTTTGTGCGAGTATGTAGGTACTTATTTAATGATGCGTTCTGAGAAGCTTTACTCTGATACGTGCGTTGTTGAACTACTAAGTGAAACACATATGTATTCATGAATTAAAAATATAACTATAGGTACTATCAGATGTCGTTAATTGATTTGAAAGGATTAATTAATAATTTATGATATGAAAATATGCTACACTCCTGTGCCTACCCTTTCGAGTATTACAGGCGTAAAACTAGACTTTTTAAAATCAATGATTCTATATTTTATTCGTAGGGACAAATCATATGTTAATACATATATAAGTTATTCATGTCAATGCATACCTACCTACGTAGTTCCAACTTTTATAAGTATACATATAATGATAGAGTATCGAGGACAATACGCTTCTCATTCCGAGAAGAAACCACAATCCAACAGGGCACTGATAAAATGGTTGTTAATTTTGATGACGACGAGGAAAAAGTCTCTGCATGGTCTATTTTTAAGTTTCTACAGTGTTACGCTTGATATGTAAGATGCAAATAAAGAAACAATATTACTCTGAATTGCCATTTGACACGATACTTGCTCAACAGTTAAAAACTAAATGGTTGATGAGAAAAAAGTTAAGTTATACTAAGTTATTATCAGTGTCAGATGTATTTAACCACCGAGGGGGTTTTAGAGCGATGTCTCATATAAACCGGTATCTCCCCTTGGATACCGGGTACCTTTTAAAGGTTTCCTTTTCCAAAAAAAGAGGTTCCAAATAGTAATACAATGTTTAAAGCAACCATTTCATTTCAAGGTGCGCTCATGTGAGGTTGCCAACAACGACTAGTAGGTATACTGTGAATAAAATATTTAGACGTACAAAATCAACAGGAATTTTAAAATCATAGTAGCTGACCGGCAAGTGGATCATGTTACAACACTTATATTCTACTATGTATGTAATATTTATCGTAGTAATATTTATTGTATTGTATCCTGGGGATGGAATATAACGACACAAAGATGTTTTAGTTACCAAAGGGCTAAGTTAAATCAGAAATAAATTAGTTGAAGTGCTTAAAGTTTTAATAGATCACCTATACCTTCAATTGACTGCCTCATCAGTCTAGTGGTTGCACACAAGACTGCTCAGGGAGATGTTCTGGGTTCGATTTCTGGGTCGGGTATTATTAGGTATCTATATGTTAAAATTCTTAGCTCGGAGTCGGAATTGGTGCCTGATGTGCGGTATTAGGCTCACCCACTTTATTCCACGGTGGGACGTATGATATAATCGTGGCAATGTACTACACTATTTTGCCTACCCCTTCGCAGAAATACAGGAATAAAATTATCCTTTCAATTAACCGTAAATGTACATTTTACCTTAATTCATCTCGAAAAATCAATGACGTTGACATTTTCAGTTTCATAGTTTTGTCGAAAAAAATCCAATACATTTCTTTAATAAATTAAAACATATTTAAAATAGTTTTAAATAGTAGTGACTACTGTTTTTGTAAAATGAGTCATTTTATATTATCTTCTTCTGACAATAGTAAAGGCGTAAAACCACAAACCACTCATTTGTTGGTTATATTAAAAGAGTTATAAGCTGTATGATTCCCAAAATGTGATTTGTATGTGTAAGGCATGTAATGTATGTAATATTATTTTCACACATACAAATATGTATTATTTTAAATACAAAAACATGGAATACTCTTAGCTATTTTTCGATATTAACATCATATAAATACAAACTGACATCAAACATGACACTTACAAATGTCAAAAAACAATCTTCTAATGTCATAACTGAAATGTTATAAGATTAATTATGTTTTTTATTAGCTATAGCACTGGACTGACTGGTAAAAAATGCTAATGTTCATTAGCCTGCCAGTCCGCCTTGTGTTGACAGCAATGAAAATAAACAAATAACAGGAGTTTAAAATAGGGCAATATTTATTCAAATAACTGATGAGAGCAATAGATGACGATATTTAGCTACACAAATAAATTGTTAATAAAAATAATGTGAATACGTATTAACGTACGCAATGTATTTTAGCATTCCGCATTAACGAACATATAAATACACAATAAATTGCATTGTCGAAGGAGTGCGCTACAAAAGTCCAACCTCAATCGATAAGGAGAGTGCGCAATCAATAACGCATGAGATCCCTCAATACAATCGCACTCCAATAAATATTCAATTTCCTGACTCATTGAACGAGCACACTAAGTAGCTTCAATCGCGTGTCTTCTGCTATTATCTTATCTTATAAGGTTCAGTAAACACTTTCAATTACCTTTTTCATTGAATTAGTAAAAAATCCTTATTAATTCGTAGTATTCCCGCAAATCCACACATTACCACATCATAAATGTCCTGTGAACGACCGCCCTGCGCGTCATCGATACGTATGTATAGGACTTTGAGCACCTCTGCTCAAGCGCATATCCGCGCCGCACTCGCAGTCACGATGCGCGCGCCGCCCGGCTCCGCGGCCTGCATGCTTCTGCTCCATGCAGTCCTGGTACTCTGTAACCAAGAGAGTGGATACTACGCGGAAGATGGTTACCATGACGACGCCATCGACGTGTGAGTGATTGTGATGATCTTGTGACAGTGTTTTGTTCAACATACGTAACGGTTTCTAATCATTTTGGGTGACAGATTTATTTTTAAATTTCTTTATAGGCGGGCTTATGAGGTATTTCATAGCATTTAACGGATGATCAGTAAACTATTATTGAAAATCGTATTAAAATCGGTGAAGTAGCTTTTCTATGCAACACATATTTCATCGACACGTTGAAAATATTTATATTTCCATTAAAATGTGTGTATGATCCTCCTTCATGTAACATAATATTTAAATAACAACAATTATAAAACGTTTATAAAAAACCTCATATGAATTCAAAAACAGATCTTATATTACAAGTTTCAATATTCCTAAAATATAATTCTTAAATTGAAATTCATATTGAACGCTTTCATTTTTATATAAACAAAACTTCAATATCACATACATACAGAATATTATGTTTTACAAAGCCGTGTGCAAGTCGAAGAGCAGTTATATCATCTCTGTATTGAACGCGGAAGCGCTTCTCGTAAAAACTGTATATTTTTCATCTTGTACCGTATTTTTAGATCATTTGTAAATTCTTACGGTTTTGAGGTCGACAGGGAAGCACTGAGTCATCTGGTATGTTTTTTTTTCACGAACTTACAGAAACATTTTCAATTACATAGACATGTGGGGGAGTTATTAAGTAAGAATCTATAAATTCTGAACGCATAAGAAGAAATTGTATTAAGATTATATTATTCATCGACTAAATGAATTATTCAGCTCGTTGTCAATGAATTAGTGATACTTGCTTGGATAAAATTTCGTTGCAGTCAGTCTTTTTAAAGAGTCAAATTTCTTCAACAAGATTTTTGTGATGTTATTAAAAATAATTATTTCACTTTAAGTGTCATATTAATTACATTATTTTGGCTTAAATTATCGATAATAAAATAAACATATTACAGAGTCGATTGCTCTTAGTGACAGCTATAGTTTTAGCGGTGGAGTTCTAAAGTTGAATTGATGGGTAGAACGTAGATTGTCGGTATAACCTTAGATATCAAACCTAAGTCCTTAGTTATTAGGTATACATAACATATAGGTACATAAGGTATATCTCAAGATATACCCAACTTTTTCTTTTATTCCTTTTTACTAAAAAAAACTTATTAATAGGAGTTTCTGAAGAATTAAAAGAAGGTCTTTCCGTCCACAATTTTCACTACAGGTAGATAACCTGATTGACATTGAGTTATGAATGCTGAAAATTCATTAAAAATAACAAAACGACTGAGACTTACTCCCATAACTTATAATCAGATAGTAGTGAGTACATTCGAATACATTTTCTTACTTTCTTAACACATAAGAAATCATTCGTACGCTTGAACGTACGAAAAAACAATATGAAATATACGGAGTCGTCAACAGCTTACGCATTTAATGACACAACTGACGCAGAGCAAGACTATTCCAAGATCAAAGTGCGACAAGTTGCGCGGAAAGTATATCGGGCGACGGGCTGCTGCCGGTGACCATAAAACGACAAATATCATCACTAATTATAGGGTATGTGGTCGTCCCTCGCAGCTTGAACCATAAAGTAAAATTGAATGTTGATACAATTATAGGAGTGTAAATTAAACTTGTATTATCAATGAAACGATTTTGTTATAATATATTTTGGTATGGAGATAGGTTTAAGCTTAGCAGACACTAACTGCTAAATATATATTTTTATATTGATCCTTGAGAATGAAATATAGCATGAGTGATCATATAAATTGTTAAGACTTAATCTTTATCATGCAATCGTTGAACACAGCGTAATTTTAAATAATTCGTTTATTATAAACGTTTAACCTGTAAACTTCATACCTATTAGTAGAAAGTTATTACTAAATGATCAAATTTTTATATTAACGTAATTTAGTAATGAAATTAGTGAAGAAAAGAGCAGAATACCCGCAAAGGACAGTCTCGAAGATGTTACAAAATAAGGATGTCAATACATGCCATACCAGTTATCTGTATTGCAGTAATGCTTCTTATCCATCTCTGTCAGATGCCTAATTTTACTTAGTCTTGCCATAAATACAGTTACAAAGAAAAACTATTGTTTCATTGTACCTATCAATAGCCCGGTCTACATATATTTGAGTAACACCAAGTGTATGGAGGATTTTAAAAATTGTATTTAATTATCTGTCATACAATCACAGCGATTCGGTTCTCTTTACATATCACTCCACTCCATTTTAATATCACAAAATATTTTACAATATATTGGTGCGAAAATCAGAAAACACAATGAACAATCGTTTATTAATGACAGATTCCAAATTCAAAAGTAATATATTGTTTATTTTTAATTGTAACAGTATTTATGGTCAGTCTAAGTGTAATATACTACTGCACTGTTTGATTAGTGCAAAATAAAATATTATGTATAATAAATATAATTACTTCGCGCAAAGCGGTTAAACTGCTATGTGCCTAGCAAGCTTTATGGGTAAGCTTCGTAAATTGCGTACTCAGAAACTAGAGCTTTTAAAGCGCAGAAATAACTCCGTACAGTTTTGTTTTATGTTCGTAGCTTCTTTCTTTTTAGTTGTTCCTCAATATAACAAAAGAATGTTGTATAGATAATAATCATAGTATAGATAATATGCAGTGTTAATGAACATAAATCTCTATATATGAGAACGTTAGTGCAGTGTAATTGCTGCTAGTTGCTGTGTGCTCTAATTTTTGATGGTAGTCAGATCGTTTGAACCTCACATTTCAGGATATAATCTAACAGCCTTGAATGGTAGATCCAAAAGATATTGCAAACTATAGCAATGAGATCAGCGCAGTCTTAATATAGCTGATGGTAGATTGAGATCTATATATTATTAATATGTGAAGCAAAAACTTTGTGCCCCTTTTTACGAAAATTGCGCGGACGGAGG
>DWEE01002461.1:0-11575 GCA_018245755.1 Parelbella macleannani
GTCGTCGTTTAGTTACAAGGCGAGTAGGTTCACAGTTTTAATAAATGACATGTTCAAATATGTCTATTCCTCAGAACAACACATCTGTGACTCGACCTTGTTAGGTGACATTGGCTCTATTTAAGGTGTGTTATAGTGTATATTATGTAGCATGCACCTAACGTTAGATGGTATATTTTCTAGATATTCTATATCTATATAATATATTCATATAAAAAAAATTTAAGTTTCTGTTATATCGAAATAATATCTTTTTAATGAGTGCATGGGAAAGTATACATGAAACAAATGTATGTATTCGTATGGTTATGTTTACATAGATACACATAATTTTGAATTTTTTTTGTCTGTTCCTTCCGGATAATCTCTGAAATGGTTGAATCGACTTTGACCGGGCTTTCACAGGCAGCTAGCGATGTTATGACGAGTAATGTAGGCTATTTTATTTAGGAAACAGTTCTGTGTTTCGTATAAAAAAAATTAAAATACATAAAATGCATTAAATCCACACGATCGAATACAGGTCCAGAGTTCCTTGTAAAGGTATTTAATATATTATGACATGTATGTAAAACACATGCAAAAAGGAATAAAAAAATAAACGTATTTTTAATTTTTACCCTTTATTGTCACTACTTGTAATATTTTACTAACTACAGTTGTGTATTGTTTTGTTTAGAGTGTAGGTTTACAATTAACCTCCATTAGAATGGTAATCAATGTTTGTGGTATAGGATAAGGGATATAGGTAGGTAGGGTCAGCAGAAACAACAAATATTTTTTTGGTCTAATATATGATTCATGATTAAATATGTATCGGCCTAACTCACGTATGTTTTTCGGAGTAGCTGAAGCTGCTAGTCGAGTTATCCAGAAATATCTAGCGCGTTCTCGCTGCAATTAGTACCGAGCTAATGAAGAAGAACCTTGTCTAGATCGGAAAACGCGGTTATCCCGATAAATACTTAAGAAACGTTACATCGTAAGATATAGGTATTATTTTGACATATCCTCTAATGTTTATTCTGTATAGGATGATTGAAATACTTTTGCATTCGTTATTACTAAGGGTGGAGTAGTTTTGTTTCTCGGTCTTTCAACAGTATTATATTTTGTTGTAAAATTTTCCAATACATTGACCGTAATAATACCGTAATAATTTTACAAAAAGTCCTACTCATAAGAGTGTAGAACGTTTTTGTACAATATATTGTACAGTAATATTTTTCACATTTATGAGACCATTTTTTCGGACGCTCCCCATAATATGAAATGTACGAATTTTTATAAAATATACCTATCGATGTTATCTTTGCTGGAGTTCGGTTCGCAGATAAAATAGCATTTCATACTTATGTATATGAATTTTTTTTTTTTGTAGACGCTTCCAACACATACAAACGACACGAATTATTTACGCACCCACACGCAAACAACGACGTTATCTATACGAGTTTTTAGTTTTCAGGCGTTTTTCTTTCGGTGCGGTGTTGTGTTGTGAAAAAGTCTAATAATGGTTTAGATGTATATGGTACATATAAATATGCTTTTAATAAGAAGTAGTGATGTGTTAATTGTTGATATTATGTATGTCAGTGCATTAAATTAGTCGCTTTGGGGAATTTAAAACACTTAACTATTATATTTACATTTTTCTATTCCAACACCTGCTAGAGTTCAGTGGCTCTATTCCTGCTGTTAACTGCTGGAGACCTGGACTTAGTGCTGTTCCACACCGAATTTCGTGTTATCAATCTTCATTTGTCTTATCAGTGTCATATCAGTGTCACCTATGCAGCTATCGTTGCTATAAACAAAATTGTTTCGGGTTGAACGCCTAGTTAATGATGTCATTATATACATAATATGTTGATTTAAACGAACTGACCATAACTAGATCTTGAACATTTTTCTTGCGCGTCTCGCTTTGATGCTATTTTTCATGTTTGTTCAGTGCACTTTGACCTGGTATGTCTCTTATCTTTCCACTCCTCGTCTGTTAATAGCAAAACTGTGCTGTATTTGTTTTTGCCTCTTGAAAATGGGCGGGGTGGAGCGGCAAACCCAAACTAATGGTTTTTACTGTCATTGCTATTTTTTTTTAAATTAATTTGCGTACTAAACTTTCCATGTTCGTCTACCAGATCTTACTCAATACTCTTGCAGATCTGTATTTCCACCTTATTTATGTCCCCCTTATCGATAGTTTAATTTTAGCATCTGTTTCATCTCTTACTTTTTTTGGGATTCGATCACCTTACAATATTCCATAGGACATACATATAACATAAATAGTGACAGTGCGACTCTCTTCGGTTTACCTTCTCGGCAAACTACAGGCGTGATATTACTTACACCAAGCAAAAACGAAATATTTCTCCAAGCATAATGTAACATGTAAATTCGTCATAATTCGGTGACGACATCGTGATCGCATGTCACCATCCCCGTTGCCCTCTGACAACACGCTAATTTCAAATACACTGACCAGAAGCCACAAATGTTTAATACTGTTGATTACGCATTAATTAATTCGTAGTTTGCACGAATGTTAAGCGAATGTGGGGGAAGGGGGTTAGGGGGTAGGTAAAACCATATAAGAGGTGGGGCCTAATGTTTTTTTTCTGTTAAACCTACAGCTGTAAGTTACGTACTAATAAATGGTTATTACAAGTCATCGAAGTTATTTTCATGGTTTCAGAATATCCAGTGCAGGTCAAGCGTTAATATTTAGAGCTATTATTTGCATATGTCATTGTTGCTAAATTATTACATAACAGTTCCAATGAATACGTTAGTTGTTAACTATTACAGTTTTATTGTCGGTTTCAATAATATATATTTAACACAATTTAATTATCTATTTCCTTTTATGTTTCCAACTCGAATGGCGATGATAGACAGTTCTAAATGAGAAATCCAATATTGTAATTTTATGTATATATATAATATAGTCACAAAAAAGGACCGGGCTACACAGGATTGGCTCATGGTCTACCACGCTGGTCGATTGTAGGTATCAAACCAGCACGACACAGGTCATTGTTTTCATCATTATCATCAACATGTCTTATTCCACTGCTAGAGATAGGCCTGCCCCGAATTTTTGTTTATAATTCTTAAGCTGGTCTTGCCAGTTGGGGATTCGATTTTTAATACCTTGAAAAATTAAAAACACATGAAAAGTTATAGTCGAGATTAATAAAATGTCAACTTTTTTATCAGTTGCAATGGCGTTGGTTGCAATATACATCTATATAACATGCACAGTATTACGAATATCTGTCCCCAAAAGGGTAGGCAGAGGTGTGAGTAAAGTTCCAAAGAACCTATTGCCAGATATTATGCAAGATCATATGTATATTCAGTTTTTTTCATATAGCTTTGCTTTAATAGTTTCATTTGAGCCATCCAACTTCCAATCCTGTCCAATGACGTTCTACTATAGATTACGGCATCGTCCTTATGTTTACCAAACATATCCCATTCAATAGTTCCATCGCGTGATTCCTTCAAAACTATATTGTTTGTAAACAATGAATCCAGTTGTAGCTGAAGCTGTGTGTACGGACGTGGTGTTTTCGGTTTGAGATTCAAAACTGGGGTCTTCGGATCGTTCTACGCATAGATGAATGTATCCGGATCTTCTTTTAAATGGGTTCTTAAAACTTCATCGTCACCCTTACTTCACCACGCTTGATTGTTAATGTAAATGTGTGTATCATCTGCCGCAGATACTGTTTTCAGCTTTTATCTCCTGGATGGATGCTGGTTCATGGGTTATTTGCCACATTTTTGGAATTTTTTTAATAATCATGCTCCCCCAGTAGTAAGGTTTTGTGATTTCATATTCAAAATTTTCATGTTGAACGTCCAAATTAAGCTTCGTTTGGTTGCTTGATTTTACAATTTTGTACATTTGATTAGCAATTTTTTCTTTTTAATCGTTTCCACTGTCACTAATATCGTCAAAGCGATAGCATGTTTCCTTTTCACACTTGCTTATCTCTTTTGATTGATTACAAACACCTTTATCATATTTCAGGTTTTACAGGTTATTTATAGTGTTATTCGGTTATTTGCGGGACTCATCTTGATGTTGGTGTTATGGGACTGTCTATTTATGTTTCTTTTCTCGTACATCTATATAGCTATTATGTATTTGTAAATCGCTTAAGACGGTATGTTTCCTGATTTAATACTTTATCCGGACTAGTCGGCGCTATCTAAATGTCCAGTTTTAACGATTGCAGCTATCACCTTTGTATTTTAGTGTAAAGTTTTCGTTGGCGCCACAATCGTTAGTATGAAATATTACGATGTTAAAATTTTACTTATAATCATGACAGTTCCAAATTTCGTGTGCATTAAGGCATGTGCATTATTTTCATAGTTTATCAAATTTGCAGAATGACTTTTTTATTAGATTATCAAGATATTTTTATGACATATGCATTATGTCATTCGAATGTTTTTTCCTCTGCATGCCCTCAGCTAAATGACTAAGCCTGTTCTTCCCCGTGCCCCGCATTATATTCATACGTCCACTTCCCTAAGGGCACCACTAAAATCTGAATGTTACTTAAAACATTTACGGAGATAGCGTTCTTCACACTCATTTTTCAAAGGTATGAAATCGTATCGATCCCTATTCATGGTAATTTTTTAGCTAGTTTCTTATAATCTGGTAATACAAAAATAGAAAGACCTGTCGACGTAATAGCAGACGTAAATAAAGAAAATAGTTAATTAGTTTAACCAAATTGGCAAACATTTAGTACAACCTGTATAAGGTTGGGGACGCGAGTGCAACTTCTCTTTATATGAATTTGTTTTCCGGATATTCGGCATTATTTGACCATTTGGTCCATTGATTAGTGAATCAGCATTGCTGAGTTGGGAGTTAGGATCTCAATTCCCATGGAGATAAATCTTTGAATATTGGCTATTGATCATGTATAATTTGAATTTTATGTATGTTGGCTTACACATTTTTGTTTAATTGAACTTATATCAGTTGGTTTTCGTGCTGCTGCACTCATGAGTCATGCGGTGTGCTATCTGTACAACGATGCGTTAGGTTAGGTAATTCACGGTAATCGTTTTGACTGATTATGATTTTAATTAGCTCTTTGTAAATATTGTTGCTAAAATCTCTGGTACGATCAAATCGTTTTGGTATCTTTAGCTTCCGATCTCATCGACATCAGAGAAAAGTTTATGAAAAGGTTTTCAAACTGAATAGTTTTTCGTAAACGCTTGCCAGATTGTCTCCACTTTTGCTCAGTATTTTTTTTTAATTAGCAGATAATTGAAACGTTATGTGGCTTTTTATTATCGTGGCTTTTCACCGTTACGTTTTTGTTTTGCCATCTTGAATTATATTTGTTTTCATTAACTCATATCACGTCACTCGTTTGATTTGATATTGTTTCCCCAAAATAAAACTGTAGAGGAAATAAATTGTGACAGTTTTTGTAGTAGTGCCAGTGGTGACAATTGAGAAAAAACGATGTTTCATACGAAGTAATAGTGGACCTTAATAAATATGAGTGCGGACAAAAAATACAACAGCTTGCCGAGATTGAAACGGAAGGAGACATGGAGGAAGAAGGGGGTGAGTGTCTTTTACCATCACCGATGTATTTGTATTATAATATAAGATATATGATTTTTTGAGCATTCGTGCAGGAGATATAGCGAGATTATTTTATACTACGTTACAATAAGTGTTGGAAAATTAGTACAGTAATACAGTAACAGATGGGTATGCTGACCATCTGATATCAGACTGATTAAATGATTCACAATTATCAGTAACTTCTTGTAGTTGACTATACATTGCTCGTGTCTTTAATTCTCCAAGTTGGTATACCAGGCCACCCATGGCAAAAATTGAGTGCGTGCCCTTTCCATCGTGTTACTTGTATCTTGGTTGTTTTTTTTATATACGTATGTGTAATATGCCACTATGTCGATAGAATAAATGTATTTCTATTCTAAGAGACCTCTAAAAGCAGACCTTGTGGAACTCACGTGAAGGTTATACCATCAGCTGATTAGGTACCAGATTGAATTTATTCTACTATAAAAGTTAATTTTGAATACAAGTTCAGAATGTCCATAAGGCGTTAATCTCACTCTTATCTACCTAAAACAAACACACGGTTTGACACATCTATCGTATGTAGCAGGTGCGCTGATAGAAACCATAAAATTACTATTAAACTCACGTGCACGTAAAAGCGCTTTGAAGGTGATTCGGTCTGTAGGTCTCTGAACATTCCTAGATAATGTCAAGTGATATGTCCTTGTGTTGTTTATAATGAGAACAAATGTTTGTTTAAGAGAGATACCTCCTGAAAAAACTCGCTTATTTTCGTAATCAGTGTCACTAATAGCTTTTGTATTGTACGTAAATTTGTTATATTTCATATAAATGTAAAGTTATAAAATAAACAGAAAGTAGTCATCACTGAGACATCTTCATTACCAGCTGATTTCACAGCTATTGGGTTTTTTGGGCTTTGTATGCTGTTAAGGGAATTTTATAAATGTCCTTCAGAATTCACGTAACGCTGTCTATCGTTTAGTATGAAAAAAATCAGTGTCGTTACGTCAGGATTATAATAATTTATTAATATATTGGTATGGAGCACATAATTCGACACCCACCTGTAAACCTCTTGGAATTATAAATCGAACAAAATAAACCAGTTTTACACATAAAGGTAATGTCACAATGTCGGTTAAGTTCTTAAATTTAAATTCGTAATTTTTTACTATAATGGCACCCCAAGCGAGTCTTAAAGGTAATTATTATAGAATTGGGACGTTACATATTACTTCATTATCGTGAGGAAAATTACACTTTAGATATCTTCTAAATGTTCGCTTAGGCTTGTGAATTCTATCAATCCCTATTTGCGAACTGCAAAATGGCCTGTAGTACATCTATACAGTCTTTGAAACCATTTTGTGTGCATCGTTCTGCATAACCACCCTACTCCACATAGGCTTCCTCTTTTCAATCCCCATATATGAGAATTTTGAAACTGGTGACATTGCATTGTTAAGGCGTATGTGCACATGCCATTAGGTATGGGTGTTACAATGTAAAGCGTTATTCATTAAGCTTTTGTTCTAAAACGCTCGTTGGCAATGTGACTGCGGCTTACGCATGCCGTGCTGCGGGTGATATCATTCTGACATCATGGTAGGTCAGTGTCGACGCTAGATGTTATAGGGAGTTTCTAGAATATTCACTTTGACTAATAGTATTTTTTCCGTCATCATCATTATCACTTTGAGGAATCAGGAAGGGGGAGGTGGGTTGTTAGCGGATTTTCCCTTAAAATGGTCTGTTGTTGTCCCCTGAAAGTGGTCTGTTAATGTTATTATGTAATGATGTCTACGAGAACTGAGTACCCACGGTTAGAACTCGTCGCATAGCTTCAAGAATTTTACGTAACATGGCCTTTAATTATTCATTTGTTATTTGTTGGCTTTTAATTGCAAATTGATTCAAGCGGATGTCGAAGTAACTTAAATATTTTTTTTTCTTTTGGAAAAAGTGAAGTGCCCAAGTCCAAAATTTGCTCTATTACCGAGCAGAATTTTATTAGAAACGTTTCAGACGATTTTTGTCACCATGCTGCAAATAAAAGATTTTCAAACTCAGATCTATATGTAACTGGCCATTAAGATGTCTGGACGTGGTCGTTGCAGCCATCAGGCGATTAATGACTAAAGACTATCACTTCCATCCTACAAGCTTAATTTGTCCCTTTAGTTTCCACTACTCCATGTGATATAATTATTATAACAAACAGGAACTGGCCAAACGTTTGTTGTAAAACTGATTACAGACTAGACTTTGTGTGACCTTGGGAATATATTATGCGCGTGAGTAACCGATCGGTTGTGGACGATTACGTCAGTGTGGGCGCACCTTTGTGTGCTATACCGGCACCCGAGGATATACGTCTATAAGGTCATGGAGCAAAGTTGACACTCCCGATATACCACGTTAGTTTAAACCCAGGCTTCTGAGGTTTGTTTAAGTCGCATATAGATAAGTAGTTTGGGAGGATAAAGAAGTTTGAGCTGTTGTGTACAACTAAAGTGAGTCAGTGAGTCATGTCAGTAAGAAACGTAATGACCAATTAAGTTTGTTTATTTTAATGTGTGATATTGTTTTGGGTTTTGTTGTCAAACTTCGTTCTTGTTTATTACTTGAGCCATAAAATGGAGTACATGAATCTAACGAGTCAATTACTCTTCAAATAATCCAAGAACGTGTGTTTTAATGTTATGTTAGTACTTCAGCCGCTGAACGATTGATTGATTTCGCAGATCTGATTTTGTGAGTGTGATTTTAAAAAAATCCAACAAGCGCTTTCTCTTTTCTCTCTTTTTCTCTTTTTGAATTTTATATGCCATATTACGGTGCCAGCGAGATGGCAATATAGTTCTAACTTCAGCCAACTGATGAAAAAGCGGGGATGAAAAATATTGACATCGTGAATTCAAGAAAAAAAAATGGAACTGTTCTTTCTCTCTCTCGGCATGTCATTGTAGTTGTGTGTCATCTGACGGGGCGAGCGAGATGGCGATATAGGAACTCTCGTTTCAGCCAACTGATGAAAATGCGGTTGGTTATGTCACGCTTATAATCATCAATTAAGTTTATGGTCCATCTTCATCCGCCCAGCGCTGTATTTATAGGCTTGTCCAATTGAGCTCATATTTTTTTTATACATAAATAGTTACTATGCTATCCGATTTTGAAAAACAATTTGACGTAACTTCACGTCTGTATTTCTCTGAAGGGATAGATACATAGAGGAGCGTAATATTTAAATTGTTTACCTCTTATATTATACGTTCCATGAAATACGGGGCGAGTCTATTGACTTATGTCGGGATAGACGTCATGCTGTACCATATTCTATTAAACAATTACAAAGGATGAATTATAGGTATAGATATAATCAATTATCATAAAAAAATGTCTGTTTTTGTATAAATCCATTATTATCCATTGGACACACGTCTCCTCTCAGGATGAGAAGGACTTAAATAAAACCTACTTAACGTTATTGAAATTACAATTATTTTAAAATATTATTAAAGCTATTCGTACCCAATCCACTTTTTGGCAGAACGCCGAAAACATTTTTCTATATTTAGTAAAATCATTCCATCCAATTTTATTACCCAGCAAAGTAGAGTAGGTACCTATATATCAATATACTTATTTTGCAAAATCTCTCCGTACAATTTTACTAAACAGAAACGTAGGCTGCATTTCTTTTCATGTCTTAACCTTTTTCTAATACATCAGCCTAGTTATAAATCTATCAGACTTCTTGTTATATCCTACCTCATCAATCCTTTCCTCGTGCTACTGGTCTCACTAGAATGAGAAGTACTGTCATGACATACATAATGTCTTTTAAAAATAAATACATGATGCTCATTGTGGTAAAAAACCGATCAATATTATATCCGGTTGCGGACTAATGTCGGCTGATGATGATAATAGGAATGATGATTATCATGTATATTATTTTCTTGACAATTATCATATTTAATACTTTTCTCGACCGATGACATACGAAGAGTGAATACTATGAATACGGTACGCGCGCGGCGCGTTCGATGGCACCGTTATTGAGTTCGCGTGTGCGGTGCGCTGATGCGGTGTCAAATTCGCAATTGCCCACCCGCTTGCCGGTATTGACCGCATGCACGTTTCGGTATCCGAATAATCAGTTTTGTGTAATATCGTGCAGTTTAAAGTGAATAGGAATGTGTTTCGTTGTATCCAGTGAATGGGATTTTTTTTCTCGCTGTCTAAGTTTATATGGGGTTATTGCAATATGGTAGAGCCATATTGGAATATGATAGAAACATATTTCAATATAAGGCGACGACAATATATGAATGTGGCATATTGTATTTTTATCCCTTACGTTTTTCGTAAGACCATGAAAGCAGTTTATTAAGAGTATATTGGAATTTTTTTTTGATCTGATGTGTCTATATGTACTTAAACAGCTTTACACGGTGTAAAACTATGTTGCAAGATGAAATCACCTATTGGCTTTGTTACTATATCAGAACTAGTTCTCCAGGAGTAGTCGAGTCGACCGTAATTCACTGAATTTCCACTTCACTCTATTGTGGTTCTTATACGAAAAAGTATACCTTAAAAAATCTCTATTCTGTGCTATTATTTGACTACAGACTATAAATAACATTTAACGTCAACATGATTTTCTTATTTAATCTGTATATTCATTTACGTATAATATATAACGCGTATTTTAAAAGATTATAGCTTTCGTCGGTTGTAGTTCAGAACAAATATCAAGTCGCTGTCTTTCAAACAGGTATACCTACAGAATATTCCGTTGTCTTTAGTTAAAGGTCAAAGTCACATATTAACTATCTTACAGTCTATTATTCTAGCTCAGCAAATCTTATATTGTTGAAAGTCAAATTTTAGACCCGATAGGCATCCGAGACATGATTCATAATGAAATCATTGAACATTAGTAACTAGCCTCCAATTCGTACTGTTTTTATTTCTGGAGTACCAGTAAGATTTTTTTAAATATTCGCCTTCAATATATTTGAAGCCGATGTGATATGACGACACTGACATCATTGTGAGAGTTGATTACTCAAAATTACTTCTCTTGTAGTTTGGTGTACCCAGGTGTTTTCAATATAACTGTAATATGTACAATATATATCATCTGTTTTATTTGCAGCTAAGCACACACACTAAATTAATGGGAGTCTATTTTTGAAAAGAGTTTGCAATGTACAAAAGTCGGGTCTGGAAAGACTAGGTGTCCTCTGCCTACCCCTAATACAACCTGGTGTAACGATTTAATGGTCTATCCTAATCTTAGATGTTGTGTTATCGTCGCGTTTATGACGTTATTTTTTCATGAAATTTTACTTTACGCAAACATCGATAATTCTTACATTCTTGCTTCAAGCTCGCTTCAAGCTTGGAGTGGCTTATTCCTTAAGGGAATACAAGTATTTACCCTCAAATAATAGTGCAATGTAATTCTGAGAAGATATTTGTTTTCAATAGTGGAGCGATAAAAAGGTTGATGATGATGATTTCACTTGGACGGCGTCCAATAGTTTACAATAGCTTGCCAAATGTTCTCGGAATATTGGTTTTATCATTTAATTATGTTTTCAATTGATTCAATATAGTTTTAATGATTTATTGGGATTCACTTAGTGGCACTCACGGTGGATAGGTTTTGTCGAAGCAAGCGTGATCCATTTTAAGACGGGTTTTCTAACACGGAATAAAAAAACATCTCACGCTTGCAAAGTGTGGGTATGCAGAGGCCTTAGAAAACATTCGTATGAGTTTATATGCGCTAGTCCCTTAACGAAGATTTTCTTCACGGGTGTAGCCAGAGGTATTTTATATAAAAAAAATAATGAAATGCGGAGGTGCTCGCTCCGGGAATCGAATCTAGGACCTCCGGTTTGGCCGTCAATTACTACGCTGTCTGCTCATATCGAATCTTAGATT
>DWEE01002462.1:0-11575 GCA_018245755.1 Parelbella macleannani
GGTAATAATATTGATAAAGATTTTAACAGTAATATTTCTAAAATATTTTCTAGAATGTTCGAATTCTCTTCCATTAGCAAATTCATAAATTTTTTTTAAAAAGGTATGTTTTTTCCCGTAGCGTTGTTTGCATTTCCCTTGTTTACAGTTGTGCTAAGAAGGTGTTTCAAAAGCCCCAGGACCGAATGGAGTGGCACCGATTAGGAGAGATCTATGACCAACAGTGCACTTATTAAGGCTGGTGGATAGAGTATAGATGTTGTAGCAAAACTCGCTATGACAGACAACTTTTGAATTTAGGCTTACCTCGTTTCCTAATTGGATGGATAAGAGTTAGATGACCATGTGCAGTGGGGTCTTTAAAAATTTGTTTGTTACTTAGTTTTCTATGTTATTCAGCTTCTTATTGTGTTTCAGAATAGTGTAACATATTCTACATAACATATATATAACATATTCTACAAAAAGGATTATTTTATGAAATTCACTATGTTCTTATACAGGACAAAATAACTTATATAGATATTGTGAGGTATGAAAGAAAGCAAGAGACAAAAAAAATAAAACTTAATCCTGGGACACTTGTGATTCTTTCCTTCATTACAAAATGCACACGCTTGAAGCAAAAATTTTGCCTATTCAAAAAGACTTGGGTTTGGAAAATGACAACGCCTGTATTCGTCTCTTATATGTATACTCTCTCTTATAGCAAAACTCAAATAATCTTACTTTCAGATTTCTAAAATTTTTTTCGATTTAATTCTAGCAGCGATTTGCATATGACTTAATGTAGACTCACAACATTACGATTTAAATTTCTCTTTGATTGATTTTGCAATCGTGAGATTCCTGCTACATACTTTCGCACTATCGCCGTCTCTGCTGGGGAAGGGCCAACATTATTATTATTTCAAATAATCATTCTATATGTTCCAGATAGCGTCGCGTTGTCTAGCTACGGTTCACAATACTCTCGTAGAGTTGAGCCTGCTCAACGCTAGCTCGGTGGAAGGCGCGGCGGCGTGCTGGGCGCACTTGGCATGCGCGGAGACGCTACGTGCGTGTGAGAGACTGTCCGCGACCAATAGTGCAATGGAACAGTGCACTAATATGCAAGCGCCGTTACTGCACAACGCAAAGGATAAGGTGAGGGTGTATGTGCACGAAAGAGATGTCGATATTGATAGCTTTATTGCATAATGAGTTATACAGATGTGTATGTTATTCTATCTTGTGGAGGAGGTAGGTTGTGAATTGTTCTTGCCATGTTTAGCATCTCAATAATTTAGTTCTAAAAAACACCGATAGACAAATGTTTTAGAATTCACTCTTCTACTATGGCGGTGTTGGTCTCAAATAAGACGTACCTCTTTCTTGATAAAAATTTTTTAAAGATTCATTGAGAGTAGAATCTGATGCCTACCCAGCTATTATTTTCGGGTTATATGTAAAACATTAGTTTAAATTTTAAAAAAATCTACATAAATGCTGTTTGTACTATTCGTACTGTAATGGACATATCTGATTCATAACAGCTGCATGAGCTGGGCAAGCTCTGCGGCTTGCTGCCCGGCTCGCCGGAGCCAACGTCAGAGCAACTGCATTTGGTAGTGATGCTGTCGGCGGGCATGGGAGACAGTGAACCCAACAACCAGCAGACGCCAACGGACAGGCTGAAGGAGGCGCTTTGTAGCAAAATCAGCTTCCAGCAGTACTACCTCGAGCTGGCTGAACTGGCCATGGGCACTTACAAACACATTGGCAGATTAAGGTATATATTAAACATAATTTCGATGGTTTATTTTTAGTCAAAATATGATAAATACAGCATGTGTGTAATATGTTGCCCTTGACCAGGTTCGCCCGACAAATAGGTCGGGATCTGGCAGCGTTCTACTCGGAACTGGGCGAGACGGGTAAGGCGGTGGTGTTCCTGATGGACGCGCTGCGCTCGTACGAGGAGGAGGGCTGGCGGGACTTGGCCGCGCAGACCAGGCTCGAACTGGTCGCTGCAGCCAAGAAAATGAATGACGTTGATAGGTAGATATTGTTTACTATTCATACATTATATTTATGATGTGCGTCTTTAAATAAATATCATTTAATCGAGTAAGTGGCTTATACGAAATGAAAAGTAATAAACACCAAAATTTTATACAAGCACAAAAAACTAATTAATAAAAAAACTATTATTCCGTATAAAATATTGTATCTCTTTGTTCTGCTTTGTCTCTTTCTCATTCTCTTTCCCGCTTACTGTACCAATTTGCATTTTACAACTGTCCATTTTAAAAGATTCGATCTGTTAGTTTGCCAATATTTTCCACAAACTGAGCACACTAATCACCAGGCTTTTCTTAGGTATGGCAGAATACTAAGATTCCATAAATACGTTTCAGGTACACAAAACTCTCTGCGAGAATAGCAAGCACTGCCGAATTAGAGATACTAGTCAGGAAGTTCTATTTCGAGGAGATGATGAAGTCGATCAGAGTCAGTCTCGCGGATAAGCAGGAGTCAGTGCTGACAGAGCTGAACGACTGCTTCAAAATAGTCTCAGTGACACTAGTGCCGTCCGAACGGGGTATTTATATCACAGAGAATAAGGTCCAATGTCGCTTGGTGGTCGAGAGTTACTTGCCAACGGAAGTGACGTGTACTCAAGCGGCGATAAACATTGAGATGTTTAAAGAGGACAAACAAACGGAAAAACGAACGCCGGTCAAAAGCTATAAGACTGATCTAAACTTAAACAGTACTTTAGGCACACAGACAAGCTCGCCGAAAAAATTAGGAAGCGATTTGGTTCCGGATAATGAACCTAATCATCTATTTTCTAGGTATGTTCATTTTGTCAAAAGGAAGTAGATATATAGATTTATTATTGTTGTTTAAAGCCTGCCATTTTCAAAGAACTCATTTTTAGTTGTCTCCACTATAACTCTATAAATATTATTTATTTACTAATGTGAACTTAATCTTCTCAGTAGTAAGATATTAAAAGAGTTTGATGCCACTATACAATGTGCCTGAGAGATTATTGGTATGCTCTAACGATCACTGTCTAATATTTCACTTACACGAGAATTCATACGTATAAATCTATCTCCTTCTGTTTAATGCTTTATTTTTGTGTACATATATAAGCGAATTTTTAGGATTTTTCACCTCTTCATACTTATCCGAATATTACAGTGTAAGATTAGACGACTTAAAACCTAAGAGTCCGCTGCTGAACCCAATGCACATTACGTCCAAACTGCACTACAAGGAAGACAAGAGTTTACAAAAGGCGACGGTCGAAAGCGAAAATCCAAAGGTGACCTTGAAGCGGTCGGACAGCAGCAAATATAGAAAACCTTCAGTTACTACGAGGAATAGCTATGAGTGCTCATTGACATGCGCCATTGTGGTATTGCAGCCGGGCTTAAATGATATATGTTTGGAGTGCATCGCTGATAAATGTGGGGTATTCAAACTTGGCCAAGTCTCGTTACTCGTTGAGGGGAAATTAGAGTTTCTATCGAATGCCCTGATCAGCACGAAAGTCGGATACCAAGTGGTGACACAGGGTGTGAACGTGTACTTGAACAAAGTGGAGCCGAAGAAAGACCTGGTGGCGGGCCTGGAGCACGACATGGAGCTGGTGGTGACCAGCGGCAGTTCGCGTATACAGGAGGTTGGTGTATTTCTAACTAATAGATAATTTTTGATTCACGTAAAGTTGCCAGTTTTATTTAGTTTTTTCTTTTTATATTTTTTGTATTCATTACTTTCCTTATATACCACCCTTTAATAGTTTTACAGGAAACTACTTTCTTCATTAACACTTTCAATATATAGGTACACTTGATCTTAGTTACTGTTTTTGTAGCTATCTTTTTATACTTAGAGATACTGAATACTAATACTGAAGAATCTTTTGTAATTATAGGTACGATAGATACGATATAACTATTAAGAATCCTTCAGTTGTAGTAGTAGCGATGTGACCTGGTATGAAAAATTTCTCTTTCGCCAGAACACTGCGATAGTCCTCAAAACGTCGGCGGGCCTGTCCATCCGGCTTGCGGATGACGAGTCGCCGATGGTGCGGGAGTTGACCATCCCGATACCATCCACTGAGCCGTTCAGCACCACCAAGGTACCGCTGCGGTTGTTCGCCAACCTGCAAGTGAGGAGAGAGAAGAGTTTTGAACATACTGTAAGTATTTCTCTTTTTAACGTTCTTCTTAATATTCGTCTGTTTTTCATTGGTTTTGCACCTGTCTTCATATTTTAGGATGCATCCGCGCTTTCCATCGGGCAAGATCGCGGCCAAATGCTAGCTTATCGTACGATAAAAAAAAATATTCATGGTCAAGTATTCACCAAGGTTTCATTGGTGGAGAATTCCACTGGGCATTAAATTCGCCCTTTGTTATGCCTGTATAGGGTATGCAATAAAGAGTACATACAAATATTGTTTACCAACCACAGTACTACAATCCTTTTTTATAGCCCACTGCTGGGCATGGACCTTTTGCTTGATTGATTAACGCCTGGGCCATACTACACTATGCTGCTGCAGTACAAGTGAGCGAAGTACTGGCAATCTCAAATACAAATAAATAATTTGAACACAAACTTGCTTATGTTGCAACTGGAATCCAAAAGGACACAGACCGGATGGAGTTGTGCAGATTTGAGGTCTATGTTCAACGGTAAAGACTGATGGATCGTTAGATGGTATGCAAACAGTTGTATTCTGACAGGTATGGATAAACTACCCCAGTTGGGAAACAGCAATGGAAGTCCCTCTCCACTTCTCCCCACCAATGGTCGCGTCGTGGCGTCTCCTCACATCGAACATCCGCAAGTTCGTGAATGTCACTCTCAAGTCCACCGTGGCCCACTTCATCCAGTTCAAGCTGACAGAAGCCAAGTTGGAGTGTGACGCTAACATCACAGTATCAGACTTGAACCCGAGGAATGCTGGGAATATGGTGAGTTCTAACTCAACTAATCCACGAAACGTACTGAACTGTATGTAGCATTTGTATTTGTTGTATACTTCGCATGAATACTAATATGAATGTTAAAGCGCATTAGTCATCATAATATGTTATATTTTTTAAGATTTTACAACATATTCCAGATTGTGGCATCAGATGGCACGATAGCGTCCTTCATGTGGGAGCTCCTGCAGGATCCGCTGGTGAAAGCGGTTCCAATGAAGGCGACGTTCTCAGTGCACTACACCCCTCTTAGGTCCGATAGTCCACCCCGAGCCTTCACGTGTCCGTTCGATATACAAGATTACACCACCCTGTTTGTGATACGGACGAAGTTAGAGCCGGGGAAGGGTTCGGACTTCTGTCGAGCGTCGCAAGTTTGTTGCTTACAGCTCAATGTGCAGAGGGTAAGTGTGAAACTACTCTTACGGATAATTTTAATTAAATTCTGAAAACGAAAGTCCTGTAACTGGCGCGCGAGTGTGAAAAAAGTGATGAATGGAGGAGAAGCAAGTCAGGTCTATAAGGATACAGGTATTTGCCACTTGTCGCTCTGTGCGTACACCGTAAAGGATCTGGTGTGCATATATAATAATAATGAATTTCATTCATTATACTGCCTATACACATACAAATCTACAGGTCAGCAGTGTACTTCACCGTACTTAGTTATGTAGTGTAGGAGTAACTTTAATTAACCTCTCATTATTGTTCAATGTGAATTATTCAAATAGCTAACTTGCATTTTATCAGCATGCCAATATTGTGGTCTTAAAACTTCTTATTCTAAAAGAAGACCCATGACATGATATAAAATGTTATTATTATCAATAATAGTTTCTTTTTACAGGTGAATGAAACCGAACACACATCCCTCATGTATGAAGTGCTGGCCGACCAGACGATGTGGGCAGTGTTAGGCCGCACAGCTGGTAAAGTATTGATATATGTATAGTAAACGTAAAAAAATAGTAACATCACGCCTGTAATCCCGTTGAGATAGGCAGAGGAGTGTAGTGCACGCCCACGTTTCACCAGTTTTGTTTAAGTCCCAATGGAATAAGTGGTGAGCCTATTGCCATACACCGGTCACAGATCCCGACTCCGAGTCCCTACTAGAAATTTTAAATTAGAAAAGTCCAATAGTACCCGACCGGGGATTTGAACCCAGGACGTCCCAATTATACAAAGTTAACATTGACATGGAATATGGAAAGATAAAACTCATAACATGTAATATATTTCCAGCAACCAATTTAAATATTTGTTGCTCACAGTCATATGGTCCAGGTCAGTCATCAATAGTCTTTGGTTGAGATGCACCAAAGACTAGAGATTTGTAGTGTTATTGGCAACCTATGCCAACTTCACACAAATGCAATTTACATGAAAAGAGATATGATTTTTATTATTCCTGTATTTTTGTATCTTTCTGTTTTCTTTCTACTTTGTTATATTAAGTATGTTTAGTAATCAAAGGATGATATCTTCTATAGTACTCGTATATGTTTGAATCCCTCACTGTAAAAGACTATTTTAATATAATATATGAAATGTCCAAGGTTGTGAACATATTTATTTATAAAATCATTAATAATATATAGCAGAAAATAGCTTTGAAAAACCAACTTGTCATAAATAGAAATGGTTATTGGTTTTGGTATTATTTTGTCTATGTTAATTCGTTATATATTCTATTGTATAGGTGTAATAACAATGGAAACTAACTCTGCTGAGCCTCAATGTGTCACGTTGGACGTGATGCCTCTCATCGCGGGCTTCCTGCCGCTGCCAACTGTACGACTATCCAAGTACATCGCTGCCAATACCAAAGGTATATATTATTGCGACGCCGGTTCTTTTACGGGTAGGCAGTGAACAACCCTGTCCCAAATATCTATGTATCTAAATATATATGGATATAAATTAACGGGTGCTTACTACGGATTATAACCACAAATCGCGGCAGTGGGAGACTTAAATCCAATCCGCCAGGCTCTCATCGCCAAAATACAAGATACATTATGTGAAACTAAGCGCCTTTTAACTCGATAATATTTAATTTGTAATTTTCAGATCCAAAGAAAGATATATCAGCACATCCTAGGCTGGAGCCGTTCAGTCCGGGACAAGTGTACCACGCAGACAAGGCCAAGCAAGTACATGTCCTGGCTCCTGCGCCCAAAGAATACATTGACAACACGTGATCGTAATCTCAACTACACAAGTATATAGATAGCTCTTTAACCGTCAAGTGATACTGATATGAATTTGCTTATATTTGGATATCGATTTATAAGTGTTGCCAGCGAGCTGTTTATTAATCGTGCTTATGGAAGCATCGAAATATGTTTAGTACTTATATCCTCAGTCCACAATTGGCTCTCTAGAGGCGCTTATAATGATGTTGCTTAAGTTGTGTACGTATCGATTTAGCCGGGAATCGTATAGCCGTCTCGATAATCGATGTATTGTATCACGTAAGCTGTGCACCGATCACAACGCTGGTATAAAATATGTCCAATCATAAACAGTGTTTAGCTGTGTGCATTCGTGAATGTCCAATCAGTGATGTTCTTTATATGTGTGCGTGTTGTTCATATTCTCATTGTATTTATTTAAGATAATTATATTTTGTTTGACGCTTTTCTACGATTATGTAATGTAAGCACAGTGGATATAAACCCTATAGAGTGTTAAACGGCTTTGAGAGCTTGCTACAAATGTTTAAATCGTGCTGATAAATATGTAAGAAATGCTATTATATGCTTTATTGTATATTTTTGAGCAAAAGTTATATACAGTTATATGTTCATTTAAAACATTATGTTACGAGGTGATTTTATTCAAAAACTGTTCTATGTTAAAAATATAACAGTATTTATACTGTATAATTACTAGTCACCACATTTATCTACCACTGAGGTAAATCTGAAGCTAAATATTCCTCCAATCCCATCTGTAAGAAATGCTTCAATTAAACTGACGGAAAATATTCACAATATAGCTTTTGATAGCTTTTGCTCATAAATATAATACGTTGTTAACGGTTCATAATTTCTTCATATATTTCATTCGTGTTTCATCCTAACAACCATCTGATATCCTCACTCAATGTTACACGGAAAATCTTGGCAGCTTGAAGTTTGGATTGCTGCTGGAAACTGGATTACTTTAAATATCAGATATTTATATAACCATACTTATTAAGTAAATAATTCGACATAAATAGTATTACATCTAAGTAAAACGCTAACAAACGACTGAGTCATGGCGCGTAAATTAAGTTGTAGTTAAACAACATACGTATCGTTTTTATGGTCTACGAAGTTTGAGATATGTAACAACATTCACTGAAATACGTTTTAGCACAGTTACGATTATGTACGAGCGACTAATGTCAGATAATTTGTAAATATGTCACCGTTAAATGTCTCGTGAGTTTTTATACACATGATTATATAGCGACACCTCGCTGCAATCGGCGGAACCCTATGAAGAAGGACCTCGTACAGGTCAGATATTATTGAACCATCCTTAAAACATAGTGAGTTAATCCGGTACATATATAACCATTTGTAAATATTTACAGAACTGAGCGATAAATATTTTCTGCAGTAACATTTCTATAGGTTTAAATATTGACAACTTAAATGTCAGAGTACGTAATTCTTTGTTAGAATATTAGATGGCGTTATACCTATTTTGACACTGGCAACCGTTTTTATTTTATAAAAAAAATTAAAATGTTTAAAATTTTCGAAGTAAAAATGAGTGTTTTTTAATCCAAAATATGTGAACAAAGGCACGTGTGGGAGGCAAGCTAATTTAGTTTTGACTTCGTTAAAAAATAATATCAATAACAAGATAGGTACAAGTTAATTGTTTTTTTCAATTGCCTTTGACATCTGTCGCTCTTGAAATATTCTATTCTATATAACTATATATGATTGATATATATTTATTCTGAATACATATTCTATATTCATCTTTCGTAATTGTACATGGGAAACGTCTAAGACCAAATTATTGTGATAAACGGATGTCTTTAAACTGTACTAAATATCACTCTCACTTATTTTGATGATCCGTATGAGAAATTATTCTTGGAAATTCACTCGAAAATCCGAAAAATTTATGGTGTTGATAGCCACACCACTTTATGGAAGGGAAAAAAATAGTCAATGAACATACTTTATTATCGTATAGGTATAATGAATTGCTCATTTTATTACTTGGTATTGAAGTGCTATTCCAGTTTATGCAACATGTTATTTATATATTAATGTTTGGATCATATAATATTCCAATCATTCAGATATTCTATAAAAGATAAACAATCAACCTTATCATTCAGATATTGTATAAAATATAAATGATTAATAATTTTCTATTCAGTGATGACGAACCGATACCTAAGCATTAAAAATTGGAATCTGAAAACAAGGTATGACATTACATGTATTTTGGTAAATATTTTTGCATATTATTCAATTTACTCTAGCTTGAATCTTGTAAAGAACTATCGATTCCGGAAAATTCATTATTGGATTGCAATTTATTAGTGTGTGCCGCTTGCACTCCACAAAAATATCCAACTTATAGTAATGCGAATCCTGGACTTTGTAAATTCGACAATTTTGTTTTAGGGCTCTACTATTTAGTAGAGCGTAGTCAAGTTCTAGATTCATCATTGTCCATATATTACACTTATTTAAGCACGAAAGTGAATAAATATAGAAAACGACCTTTCCGTGTTCATGTCATGCAATAAAGACCTGTTATCAAATTCACGGAATAATAACTCAATGGTAGCGTCTCCATTCTGTAATAAAATGTTTCTTTCACTATTATTTTTGCAATGTTTGCTGTCATTTATTATTTACTTCCGGTAGCTATATACTTTATTGTTTTACAAGATGATGTGGTGTTATATGAAGGTTGGAAGTTTGATGATTGTAGGGTCTTCTGTCCCGCTTGTTTTTCCCATATAATACATTATAGCTCATGTTAAAAAAAATTTTTACTTATATAAATAAATCATGCTAAATGAATAATGTAAAAAATTACTCAGTTGTTACTATGTACATATTAGGAAATAAATGTTTTGTATGTAATGTTTAGATTAGACCAAAATCATTAGCTCGCTTGCACATCGTATAAACATTTTTGGACTCTCACACCCATTTGGAATATTGTACCGAAAGACATATACCACAATAAAAAAATAGAAGCATCAACGTGAGAATGAGATTATATGTATATTGCTTCGTATAGCTCTGTCTGATTAACTTAAAAATGAAAGTAAACAAAATATATAACATGCTATATATGTAGATATATGTTCTAATAATTTATTACTAACGTATAATATCTGAAATAGATATGGCAAACAAAAAATCTATTTTTTCAAATAAATAATAAATACATGCGATAACTCTTTAAAAGTACATTCATAAATTGTTCAAAAAATCGTAATGTCTCTGCGAGCCTTTTTTTTGGTTTAATCTAAAGTGTACAGGTTTTGTTTATTTTTCTTTATTAATATGTACTTTATAAAAGCTGTTTTGCTTTTACAAAGTGAATCAAGGCCATATTGTTTCGACACCACAATGATATAATGCCTAGTCTATATCTCGTCCTTTCCAATTACTTTTTTGTTATCATTAAGTTGTACATGTTACGAGGTGCTGAAACTAGACAATTCTACACCAGATTTCTTATATCTTTTCATTGTATATTTTGTTGCTTAGCATATGTATTCAAATGTTATGTATGTGGTTCTGTATTATAGATAAAAATTGGGTGCATGGTTGTAGTTTTTATCTGTTATTTTTACATGTTTTTTTCTAATAGGTTAGGTGTTCGTAAAGCGTTTCGCGCCATAAATGTGTTTATATGCTGTCAGAATGCTAATGTAAATTTGTCGTTAAATAAAAACGTCACAGAAAAATACATATTTGCGTCCAGCGTAAAGATGTTAGAATTACGCTAAAATTACTTCATATATTGTTAAAAAATAAGACATCTTTTCAATGTAGATCTTTATGTGTATATTAAGAAATTACCGCAGCTGTCTCAAACAGCCATGTTTTTAATATGTGAATTACGTAGTTACGTTTATTTAAGTGTATTTTTATTTTACTGAGACATACTCACATTGCATCTCTGGCATATTCTTAAATTTGTAAGAGGCTGAAAAGGGGTATTGTTTCTTTATTTTGATTACATATTATATAGGGTTCTATGATTAAATTACATTTTAAATATTTTTATTTAATGAAAGAAGAAATAGTAATACAATATTATGTTATCTATATATTTTACGAAGAAATTGGCAGAAGACATAAAAGGTCTAGGTACTGAAATAATGTTGATGTAAATAGTCGTACTACATTGAAACTGAAGATTGTATTTATATTTCGTAAAATGTATAATATTTAGGAATACCATTAAAATGTTTATTGTTAAAAGTTGTTTTAATTTTTGCAATATATATTGCTAGCTTTTGCCCGCGGCTTCGCTCGCGTGGAATTTGGTCTGCCACATTAAGTTTCGTGACAGAATGCTAAAAATGCATA